>MU570217.1:1075755-1150096 GCA_024362625.1 Silurus asotus
TATATATATATAGTCGTTCTCAGATAACAAAGATCTGCCACATCATGGATCTCTGTTAAAGCATTATGCTTTTTGTTTTCGAAACAAAAACTAGATTCATGCTATCACCTGTTTCTACTTGCTGTTCTCCACCCTACCCTCTTGTTCAATGGACCCCCTGCTGTTCCAGATACAGTATGTTGCTGGTTGCTGTGTTAGGATTTTCTTTTCGGAGAGACTTCTGAAAAACTATGACCCAGCCTCGCAGACTGTGCATGCAAACACTGCAGCAGAAAGATGATAACGAACACCACAGTTTGAACATGTTGGTCAAGAAAGAGAGAAGAGGTTGATTTTTTTTTTCCTGTTTTTTTTGTTTTCTTTCTTCGTTGTTTTAAAGGTGACAGGAACTTTTCTGTTCCTATTAGCACTGCAAATCCGTACCATTCCCTTTCCCTCCCTTCATCGGTTACTTCTAAACTCAACTCAGCTTCTTGGATATCTTTTCATGAGCTGCTTCAGATGCTGGACTTCTAAGCTATGCAAATGTATTCGACGGGTGAAACTAAAGCAGCCTTTGTTGCTTTCCAGAGCCTCCTCCAGAGTCCTTCATCAATTCCCTTGGATTGAGACCCTCACATTTCCTACAGTAATGAGAAGAAACGAAAGACTAAAATGATTTCGCCTGCTTGAACTTTACCGAGAAGTCTACGGAAGCACGTAGAGCTATTCTAAAGACTGATCAGGGTTCTTTTGCTCATGGCTGAGTCAGATGGCTTTGTCTTGATTATGTGGACATTTCTGTGGAGGATTTATGTGGAAATTACTCGGTAATGAATATGAGCTTTATGTGGCTTGCTGCTACTTAATCGTGTAATGAGGATTTTATTCCAAAATATTTCTCATAAATATTTCAGAAAATAAAGTCTTTGTTTCAGCTTGATTGATGTTAGGGGCTTTCTGCAAGATGAGGGTGTGTGATGTGCTGGTTTATTTGAAGATTAGGGCCCACAGTGCACTGGATAGGATCAATGGACACATCTTGTCTTTAAGATCAATAAGGTGACAAAAGTCTTTGGTACTCTGTGTGTGCTGTCATCTACCAAAATCTGCCAGCATTGACCTTCTTTTGTTATTGAACTGAACAAGAGAAAAATTGGAAAAATCCTGCTGTGTCAAATCAGCACTAAAATAAACAATCAAGGTATTCAGCACCACACCGGTGTTTCACTCGTCCTTTATTGCACATTTACAAAATGACACGTTGGCTCTTTGGTCGTTCGGGATTTTCATAACATATGACCATTAAGTACATTTCCAGGTTTTATTGAATGCATTGCTTTTGCTTATTAACCCTCCCAAGGCTTTAGAAAAATGGTCCACGATCCACTGTGATGTTTGTAGGTGGCCTCCCGTTGATTAAGATTGTGCTGATGACACGGCTGAGCGAGCGTTTGGCATGAGACTCATTGGCAGTCTCACGCTACTCTTCCGTTGTGTGGCTCCCACACATCCTACACATCCATTCCATGTGCAGCTCCTGTCTGAAGTGATGTCTGTTGTCATGGAGACAAAATCCACAGCACCCTCCTACTCAGACCCCAACTTCCTTGTTTTTTCCTGCTCTTTACATGCCAGGGAATAAATCGCTGAAAAGAATGCAAAGTGATTGCAACCCGAGAGTCCTCATCACCCCACGCAAGCATTGCGCAAGAGAGTTAGAAGAGGCTTTGCAGGAAAAAGAACCAAAAAACAATAATAATCTCCCAGGCAACTCGAAGGGGCTACTTATCTCGCTAGCAATCAGGCTTTTAAGCAGCTCTGACAAGCACAGAGCAAAACTGAGCCAAGCGTGTTGACGGTGATGCCTTGGAACGCCTCAAATGTCGATGATAAACAGCTGATGACTGGGGGGGCGCAAACATATCTCTCCTTTTACTCGCACTACTGTCTCTCATACTTTCGTTCTCCTCCTCGCTCTTCTGCACCGGGGAGTCAGACAGCAACCAGCATGGCATTGTTGCTTCCTGCCTTTCACTCTGGAGAAAAATCTGTGTTTTGGCTTGTATGTAGGCCAGCCGAGACGGAGAGACACAATTTAATGGGTTTTGTGCAAGTATCCGTAGTCTGGTACATCAAATAAACGTACTCAGATTCATCAAGGCATGGAAGAGACTCCATTAGTGCATATGTGACAGCGTGATTATGCATGTGATTACACTCCCAAGCACTTGCAAGCTCTTTAAGGCCATCAAACGTCAGATTCATTGGGTGGAAGAAGCACAGAGTAATTGGACTCAGTAGGCAAACAACAAGACGGAGTTACAACTCGCATTAGAAACTTTACTGATGAACAACTGTATCATGAGAGCAGTGATAGTACTGATTGCAGTTACAGTTTCCAAATAATGCTTTGGTTTTTGTTTTTTTTATGTGGGGAAAATAAATGCCCAAATGTTTGCCCACCTGACAATCACACCCATGTGTATTTGTTAAACATCCCAATTTATCTTTGGCCCCGTTTTGCTACTATAATGAGCTCCACTCTTCTGGGAAGGCTTTTCACTAGATGGAGCATGACTATGGAGATTTGTGCTCATTCAGCCACAAAAGCTTTAGTGAGGTCAGGTAAAGGGGCCTGGGGTGGATTTTAAGTCCTGCCCTGCTATATGTCATGCTGGCACTATTTTGGGCCTCTTAGCGTCAGTGTAATGCCTGAATGACACATCCTCTATAATTGTTTAGCTGTGACCCCAGTTTGGAGAAGAACCAACCACGGGTGTGATGGTCAGGTTTCTACAAACGTTTGGTGTATGGTGGGCTTGTTTTATTTAACATCTATTTCTCTAGAATCTGGTATGCATTATACACAACCAAGACATTCATCCTCGATATTCAGGGATATTACTTACTGTCATGGATAATGCCTAATAAATTAATTATCACAAAGCAGGAATATAAGATTATAGACAGCTCATGTAGTATTAGCAGCAGAAATCATGAGAACCCCCATGATTAAATTTTGATGGATTAAAATGGATTGCTTATGCCTCTTGATGCATCTCATTTTTAAAAGTTTTTTACTTCTATCATCGGTATGAACATACATTTCTTCCCGAAAGTAATGACGTGCGTAATACATTTTTTCTTCTTCCATAAATATTTCTTATGCCTGTCAGAATGACTTTTATTGCTCAAACCAGATTTTAATAATATTTAATCAGCCAACTAAAAAAAAGAAATGTTTGGGTAGATTACAAATAAATGTGTATTTTTTTTTTCTTGTTTGTAAGTTTTTTATATAATAGATAATTTTATTTAACTAATAACCAAGTATAGAAATGTAAGTTATTTAGATCATGTTCTTATAATAAAAAAATAATTTTAGATAATAAAAATTTTAGCCTTTCTCTCTCTCTCTCTCTCTCTCTCTCTCTCTCTCTCTCTCTCTCTCTCTCTCTCTCTCTCAATTACTCTCAAGGATTTCACATTTAACACAGGGTAGCCACAATAAGTAAACTCATCTACTCCAGTGTCCTCATTCTTGACATTCTCAGGACCTTTTGCTCCACATTTCCTTATACTTAGCTAGTAGGAGGGGAATGGCCGTGCTGGGTAATATTATGTGACCCTGCTGCTTAAAACCAATTATTCCCTACTAAATCGCCACAGTTAATCTACCATATCCACTTAGAAACTTCATTTAACATTATAGATTATTTAGTAACTACATGAAAGCATGCAGCTGTCACTATGGCGCAGCAGGTAGTGCTGATTCCTCACAGTCTGAGCTTCAGTTACTGTCTACTTAGTTATGCATATTGTGCCCTTCTCTACATAGAATTCCTCTTTTTACTCTTGTTCATCTTCCCCTACCATTTGCTTTAACCCTCCAGCAATATAAATTATATTACTAATTTTCCTATCGAAAAATTGAATGGAAATTGGAAATGAATGACAATATTCAGCATATAGACACCATCTCCAGATGCAAATACAAAAACTACAAATGTTTTGTGAAAACATATCAGTTATAGATCTCAGTAATAAATAGTACAACACATTGGAATTTTATATTTGTATGGAAATGAATATAATTTAATATACTGTAATATGATATTCAATTCCCAGGATACTTGACATTTGAAATTAGATTAATGAAATCTGCAAGGTATGGGGAAAATACTGTTATCATTTTAACAAAAGAAAAGCAACTGCTGCATATTTTCTTCAGTACATCCTGAATATAACTAGGTTTGTATAATTCAGATCAATCAGACCGTACATTCAGGCTTTCCCCTCAAACTTTTTTAATGATTGTATGAAATGAAGTATTTATTACAATGTATAGAACTGAAATATCTTTTATAGCAGGAATCTTTACAAACATTTATTTCACAGTGCTCTACCTATAGCGTATTGCTCAAAAAGTGTTGATAGATTTTCTATATCTGCACAGCTGTGACATTAGTAATGGTGGAAAGTCAAGTCATACATTTATATTAATGCACTTGTTTTACTTGCCTACAAAAATCATTTGATGGACTCAATCTAAATCTAAGTTTTAGGACACTTGACATTTTCAGCCATTTGTGGTTGTTCCTGTAACTGTTACTGACCTCATCTCAGTTGAACACCTTCAGGATGATTTGGAATGCTGACCGCACCACATGCCTTCTCATATTACATCAGTACCTGACTTTAGTAATGCCCTTGTGGCTGAATGAGCACAAATCTCCACAAGCCCACCCCAAAATCTAGTGGAACACCTAGGTGGTTAATTGTGGAACGAGATGTTTTTAAGAAGCACATACAGATCTTATGGTCAGGTGTTCACAAACGTTTGTTCATAGAGTGTATATATAGCAATTTCTCTTCACTGTTCCTGCATGACTTTACCCTGTGCGCAAAGTAAATTTAATGAAGATACCCTGACCTCAACACAACTGAGCACTAGCCTCCTTAGACAACAGCAGTTTCTTGACCTCACAGTGCTCTTCTGCCTGAATGAATCTCCACCTCAAAATATAGTGGAAAGCCTTCTAAAAAAGTGTGGGGGATATAATTAAAAGTGAAAGGAGACTAAATCCAAAATAGGATGTATAGGTGTGTAGGTCAGGTGTCCACAAACCATTGGCAAACTAGTATACTGTATCATTTTTATAATAATTAACATTCTTGGAGGAAGACTTGGTACTTTATCATGTATGAGACTAGCCGCAGTTGTATATTATTTACAATGAAAAGGTCTACTACTTAAACCTACTTAAACCTGTTACAATACACAGAACAGTGCTACTACTTAAACCTGTTACAATGCACAGAACAATGTTCCACAGCATTAAATATTTATAATATATAATAATATATTTTTCTGCGAATGTAAAATTGTAGTTAATAGCAAAATGCTCTATAATAGAAATTAAAATTAGATTTGATTAGTAAAATTAGACCCTAGATAAAACTGTATACTCCAATTTTTTTCCCCTTTTAATTTCACATACACAATGATATTTCAGATACAAATATTCCCTAAATGGTCACAGTGTCAATGAACTTAATGCTTTCTGAAATCTGTGAGAAAATCACAAAAGTGGGATGGTTAATAAAATTACAAAAAATCTAGCAAAAAGCCCATTAGGTGGCGTCACAGCGGATCATTCGTCTCCATACTACTCTGTCCTCTACATCTGCCTCTTTTAACCCAACTACCTGCAAGTCTTCCCCCACCACATCCATGAGCTACCTATTTGGTCTTCCTCTTTTTGTCCCTCCTAGTGGCTCCATCCTCAGCATTCTCCTACCGATATACCCCATGTTCCTCCTCCGAACATGTCAAAACCATCTCAATCGGGCCTCTCATGCGCTGTCCCTCTAATAAAATTGTTTCTAATCCTGTCCATCCCTGTCACTCCCAATTAAAATCTTAGCATCTCAGCATAGAACATAGTTCACCTGTGCACATCTTCCTCCACTCTTGCTCCTCCTTCTTCTTAAAATACAGTAAGTGTTCACCACTGCCATTTCCAATTTTTAAGCAAAATCTACCACCATGTGCCCTTGCACATTCCTCTTCTTAAAGCCATACCTACCCATCACCTCCTCATCACCTCTGTGCCCTTTACCAACATGGCCATTTAATACTGCCCCAATCATCAATCGTTTTTCCCCAGGTACACCATCTACCACTTCATCTAACCCGTCCCAGAATGTGTCCACCTTTTCCATCTCACAACCCACTTGCAGAGCATACGCACTGATGACATTTATCATCACCCCTTTAAATTCCAGCTTCATGTTTATAACCCTTTTAAAAACTCTCTTCACATCCACTACACTCTTCCTTCAGGATCACCCCTACACCATTTCTCTTTCCATCCACACCATGAAAGAACAGTTTAAAGCCACCTCTAATGTTCCTGGCCTTACTCCCTTTCCATTTGGTCTCCTGAACTTTCTACCTTTCTCCTCTCCATCATATCAGCTACCTCTCTCTCTCCCTTTAACAGTCATAGTACCAACATTTAAAGTAGCAACCCAAACCTCCACTCTCCTACACTTTTCCTTTTCTTGCCGTCTCTGTAGACGTCTTCCTTCTTTCCTTCTCCTCCTTTAGCCAAATGTAGCCCAATTTCCACTGGTATCCTGTTGGCTAACGATACCTGTGGTGGTCGTTGGTAACCCGGGCCTCGACCAATCCGGTATGAAATTCTCTTTTGTGATTCGCATATTTGATTTGGCACATGTTTTACGCTGGACGCCCTTCCTAACACAACCCTCAGAACCTTGTGCTTCAACTGGACTATTATCATAATTATCATTATCATATCAGAGGGAGATGCGGGAGGTGGGGGGTTTGCTTTGCCTTGAAATGTTATTTCTTTCTTCATTTTTCTCTTCTTTTTTCTTCTTCTTCTTCTTCTTATTATTATTATTAGCATTATCACCTACACTACAAGTGTATTTGGCTTGTACTACAGAATCAATGGAGCATGTTATTTGAGAAAATCTGCATCATTTTGATTTTTTGTGATTTTTAACATAGCATAACTACATCATATATTTTTTAATAACCCATTCCTCATTTAGTTTATGTTATGTTATACTATGTTATGTTATGTTGTTATGTTATGATACGATATGATAACCTCCACTTTTCTAAAAAGATGTTCCACTAGATTTTGAAGTCTGCTTGTGGAGATTTAGACTTAATCAGCAACAAGGGTGTAAAGTCAGGTGCTGATGTCGGATTTAAAAGATTGGGGTTTTCTAATTCATCGTAATGGTGTACAGTAGGGTTGAGATCAGAGATCTTTATCAGGTAACTCAAGATCTTCCATCCAAACCGTGTATACTATATCTTTAAAGAGCTTGCTTAGTGCACAGGGGCAGTGTAATGCTGGAAGTTTGGATCTCTTAGTTTAAGTGTTGGGAAAATGTAATGGACTGCATTTAAAGGCATCTTTTACAGTTGGGGGATTCAAGAAAAGGGTGTTAAGGCAGTGATCACAAAGCAATCTGAAATTGCTGATTAATCTTTCATTATCCATATCAATTTCATCTCTCTGTTCTCCCATGTGTTTAAAAAAGAATTAGCATAGAGTTGTACACGGCCCTATGTTTTCACTCATGCAATCATTATCTGATTATTTTCATTATATGCACGAGCAGCAACAGTTAAACTATTGTTTAGTGACTTATACGGATGGAAATCTTCCACTGTGTGCTTTTGATATGTTTGAATATTCATGCCAAGCTGTTGGTGCTCATGTAAATATGTAGTTTATCATTTCAGAGTCAGCTGGCATCCATCGGTGGTGATACAATAGTCTGTCAGTAATATACTGTGAATACTGAAACGCTCCTATTGTTTATGTTGCATGCCGCTGTAAGACAAATGCACATGTCCTCTGAACAGATGCAAAGTAATAACCAGGTCAAAACCTTGTGCTCTGAGTGGACTTAGTCCTATTAACATTATAATCAATATCAAATCAGAGGGAATTGACGGGGGTGGGGGGCTTGCTTTGCTTTGCTTTTTCCCTTATTATTATTATTATTATTATTATTATTATTATTATTATTATTATTATTATTATTATTATCATCACCTACACTGACATGCAAACAGACTTATTCGAGCATGCGCGAGTAGAGGTGCATGATGTATCAATACCTTTTTAATAATTCGACATGATCATTCTACACCATTTGATACAGTTGGAGCTGCATGTAAATGGCTCAACACTGACACCTGATGTAATTTGCCTACAAACAACACATGCTAATTAGACTCTGACGGGCGAAACACACAAAGTGCAGGGATAAAGAAAGCAACAGTGTTTCTAATTACTCGCTGCTTGGGAGTGACACTATTTTTAGCTGAACATCGGTACAATTTAGGATCATACAGAACCAAGAAAAACTGAGTATTCGGTGTAGAGCTGCTCAGTTTCCTTTTTTTCCTTTTTTTTCTTTTTTTTACTGTATCTTATGATTAATCTTTTTTCTCTCACAAATAAAAAAAGGTTAGCAATTACAATAGGAATTATTGGTGTTCAATGACCATGTCTGTGTGTTTTCTCATTTTGATTTTCTTTTGGTATTGTAATAAAACACCAAGAATTGGTATTTTAGTGAAAATCTTCAGTTCAAGCGGCTTTGTCATTTCAGCTATATCCCACTGTAACAGTATTTTCATCCAAGCACTAGATGTTTCCTAAAGCGCAGAATTATATATAGACCCACACAGGACTATATCAAGTAAATGTGTGCAAACTGTACTGCAGTCTAATTATTGCTAAAACGGGACAATAGGCCCAGTAAAGGACAGTGCAGTGCCGACCAGGACAATTGGTAGCTACTGAACAACTGTCATGCATGAACATTTTAAATGGAGACTTTGCATTCATTGCAGAATGCGCCAGCTCTTTGTGGTGAGTAATTTTAAGATGCTAAAACCAAAAGTCTTTGTCTGAAAGCAGTTAGAGATTTATAAAGCCATGTGTCTCGACTGGCTCTTACTTATACCTGTACTGCAGTTAAATAAGAAAGCATTGTGTAAGAGGACAGAAAGTTCTTTTTAGCTTTCGCCAAGTAGGGGATTACTGCAGAGGGAACATCGCATGTACAAGACTGACAGCTCAGCTATATTAAATTAAAACTAGTGGATATTTGGTATAAAATGTCTTCTATGATATTACATGTTTAGTTCTTATTACTGACCAAATAATTGTTCTTCTTTCCCAGGTTGTTAAACAATTCTGATTGAAATCTAAATGGGCCAGTGGCAAAAGCGAAAGACTATGCCAATATAGTAGTACAATATAAAAATCTCATAACAGGAATATGAAACTCAACTTAACTTATGGCCAGAGGGAAAATAATATGAAACCTGCTTTGCCTGGCACACTTGGTCACATAATTACAATTACCATTATGCCCCCATTATGCATTAGGACATTTAAGGAGTACATGATACAAGACAAGTTTTAGGTAAATCTACTGAGAAAAGGTCATTCATTTATTTTAACATTAATTTATTCATTAGTAACTAATCCAGAATTTGCATAATATGTATCAGATTTTTGGCACTTGACATGTTGATTTCTCGTATAAAAACTTGTGTGTGTGTGTATATACAGGGAGTGCAGAATTATTAGGCAAGTTGTATTTTTGAGGATTAATTTTATTTGAGGATTTAATTTGAACAACAACCATGTTCTCAATGAACACAAAAAACTCATTAATATCAAAGCTGAATATTTTTGGAAGTAGTTTTTAGTTTTAGCTATTTTAGAGGGATATCTAAGTGTGCAGGTGACTATTACTGTGCATAATTATTAGGCAACTTAAAAAAAACTAATTTATACCCATTTCAATTATTTATTTTTTACCACTGAAACCAATATAACATCTCAACATTCACAAATATACATTTCTGACATTCAAAAACCAAACAAAAACAAATCAGTGACCAATATAGCCACCTTTCTTTGCAAGGACACTCAAAAGCCTGCCATCCATGGATTCTGTCAGTGTTTTGATCTGTTCACCATCAACATTGCGTGCAGCAGCAACCACAGCCTCCCAGACACTGTTCAGAGAGGTGTACTGTTTTCCCTCCTTGTAAATCGCACATTTGATGATGGACCACAGGTTCTCAATGGGGTTCAGATCAGGTGAACAAGGAGGCCATATCATTAGATTTTCTTCTTTTATACCCTTTCTTGCCAGCCACGCTGTGGAGTACTTGGACGTGTGTGATGGAGCATTGTCCTGCATGAAAATCATGTTTTTCTTGAAGGATGCAGACTTCTTCCTGTACCACTGCTTAAAGAAGGTGTCTTCCAGAAACTGGCAGTAGGACTGGGAGTTCAGCTTGACTCCATCCTCAACCCGAAAAGGCCCCACAAGCTCATCTTTGATGATACCAGCCCAAACCATATATATATATATATATATATATATTTATTCCACATGGTGTAACAAGCATGACATATCCAATAAGTACATCTATAAAAATTATTGAATTAATAAGATTCAAAATGAGCTGGTTGTTGAAGTCCCCCTAAATATTTACTATATTGTAGCCTATAGCATATATGTGATAAGTCAAGTGTTCTAAAATCTAAATTTATTATGAGGTTGTCGATGTAAATTGTGGTTATGTGGTAATAAACGCTATATTAAAATCTACAGTCACAAGCTGCTGCTGAGCTTAGCATGGCGTTGCATTTATATGTGGTTTAAAATGTCGGGGTAAAAAAAAAAAAAAAATAATAATTTAAATGTAATTGTAAATGAGAGGCGCCAAAGCAGTAATACCTTCATAATCCTCTGGCTCATCTTTAACCCCTTTACTGACACATTTTTTGTAGATGTTTTTGAGAATCGTTCTCGAAAGCATGTTTATAACACCTAGTGCACGCTGTATATGTCTCAATAACATACTCATGTATACTTATTAAAAAGAATGCTTCATCTCTACCAACAAACTTTGCTTTGCTACTTTTCCTTACTTTCCTTTTTTTTGGCTGCTGTTGTAATAATTAGATGTGTTTGCTATCCCAAAATCCCCTGTAGCCCTAGGCAAACTCTGATTTTAATCCCCGCCTGTCTCCGTGGAGAGAACAGACTAACAGAGAGACACCTTCTTTTAACTCACAAATATGAAACTGCTCCTGCTGGTGAACGGATTGCACCTGAAGGTGCCTTGCCATTACCGCTGATGGAACACAGAAAATGTTAGGGCAGCATAGGTAGGGAATAGCAGTAATAAAACAGGGCTTAGAAAATGAACAGCTTCAGCGGGCCTTCGTCCAACGTAATCAAAAATCGAGTTTACTTCCAGCTTGGTTTGAAATGAATGCAGCCTTGCTATATTAAAGTTGTGCAGCAGTGGTACTTTATATTATCCACATATTTATAGTTTATCTTTAATGTACAGTGTGCCTTTTAGTTTGGAATAATGCAGAATAAAAGTGAGAAATCCACATTTCATCCATGACCTCATGTGCAACCAGGCTTAACTCACGGCTCTTCCATTTGCCAGTATTACGCATGTGTAAATGGAAGGCTGTGCATCGCGCTTTGCACTAGCAGGCTTTAATCCTTAATTCTCTGTACCAGTGATGTGCACACTTCACTGCACTTTTCCCTCTTTAATATGAATTACTTTAATTATAAATGACAAACAAGCATGAGAAAAAGCTTGGAAACATCTGAGCTTGTCTCATTGGATATGCATGAGAGTGCCATTTCTTCCTGCGTGTATGTGTGCATACGTGAGAGTGTTTGTGCCATGTGTTTGTGTGTGTGTGTGTGTGTGTGTGTCTGTGTGTGTTCAAAGGGCCGCTTGCTTTAATCAGAACTTGGCATGATTTCTGTTTGCTTTTTATAGCTTTGTGCTCTAGAAAGACCCCCCATCCCCTCCACCTCCAGTCATACCCTAGGAAAGTGTTTCTTCTTATGTTCACTGTTTTAGTCTGTCTCAACCTTATTTTTCCCAGCATGCAGTGCAAGAGAATGGAACAGAGAGAAAGCACGGGCTCTCTGCCACATCTGGTGGATGGCTATCCAGCTGACACTTCGGCAGGATTTTTCTTTTGCTTCTATTTCTTCACCCTCTACCTTGCCTTTAGTCAGCGCACTCTTTTTCAATACACAACAGTGGAAATTTGGCAAAGCCTCATTTTTTTGGTAGGATTAGTCATGAACAAGGTCGAATGGTGGGTGGATTTGAAGGCTTTTTGATTTTCGAATTAACCTGAGACTGCAGCCTGTGTTCGTACTGTCACACGTCTCGCACAAAACATAAGCGCGTGGGTGAGAAAGCGCTGGGATTCTCGGCAGCACTCCTATCCCCTGCCGCTCTGACTCTGCTAGTTTCATATGTCTGAGGTTAACATGCAGGGTTGCTAACCTCATCCAAAATATCACCACCCCTAAAACACTCCTGCAGAGCAGCCAGAGACCGAGAAAAGTAGACGGCACAGAGGACAGAAGTCACACGAACTTTACATAGTTGATAGTCAGCTATTAGTCCTCGGTGTTGTGACTCACGCTGGCTCAAACCACCCGTTACTTTTTCTGCCAAAGCCCCTCAGGTTATAATTCTGTGGTGCTAGCAGATCTATGGCTGCTCCTTGGAGGACAGACCAAGCAATAAAATTACTTAAGTCTTATAGTGCAGTATAAAAAAAAAAAAAAAGGTTTTTAACCTTCACTGCACTCCAAGGACTCATTACTTCCAAAAAGTATCAGAGATTTCCATACAACATGCACTCTGCATTTAACGAACCTTTTAAAATTGTACTGTATCAACATCTTTAACAGAACCCAAGGTGATTGTGACAAATGTTTCCGAGCTGAATTTGTCATCACATGCATTCTGCTAAATTGCTTTTTATATTTTACTTGCACATTTTTGTATAATGAGGTGTTAATAGCATAAAAGTCAATTAATAATGTATTCACTATTCACCAGCAGAATTAACAATACTCAACAATTAGATGCAATATAACTAATTATTATTGACAAAAGGCAATATTTTATTTACAAATTTGAATTTCACAATGAAAACCCTGGAGTCCCTGGTTTAATTCTGAGCTCAACAAAATTCTTTTCTGCAGGTCTGCATAGATTTTATTATTATTATTATTTTTTTTTACTGTTTCATCCTAACTTCAAAAACATGCCTGTTCAAAAACAAACTGGCTACACTAACTAATATGTGTAACAGTGATGGAAGATCAGATAATTTTAGTGACTTGGTTCTTCAAATATTGTTTATCAAAATGAACGATTTGCATTTAGTTCATTTCGTTCCTTTGATGAGAAATAAAATTGAATATTATTTTCAATAAGCAGATCCCCCAACATGTCCTCATACACAAACATTAACTATAGTTCTAATAATTAAATTATGACAATGCAGCTACGGACAAATTTTACTAAACAGAATGAGGGGCACACCTCTCATATCTTCTGGTCCTTATCGTTCGTTATGTCACATATCTTCTGATAATTATTGTAACAATAATGTCAAAATTTCGACCAAAAACCTGATCTGTTGCATTGCGAAGCGTCTATGGGAGTCGTGACAAAAGTAGGAACGATTTAGAGCAGGGGACTCATGACATGAACTGCTCAGTTTTGTTTCCTGTGTAATTCACTGCATAACATATATTGGAGTCATGTGATAAAAGAACAAATGACCCAGACCAGAGGACTTATGAGATGAACTACTCAAATGTGTCGATTGTCTTCTTCTTTTAAGTCGCATTTAAGGTTCATTCAAAATGACCGAATTGCAGTAAAAGCAGTAATCGTGCACAGTATCTACATGTAATACAGACAATTATACACTGTGTACTCAGTTATTCCAGAAGGCCTGCAGTCTTGGTCTAAAAAGGTCTTGGTTTTTGACACTTGTCTTTTTTTTAAATACCAAATGCGCTGAGTCACATATTCTATTACTAAATAGAGCATAATGATGTACAAAAAAATAGCAGCTCCAGTTCATATTCGTCCATGTCCATGAAATTACCATAAAGTTCATTCATTTGAACTGAAGGAGTAACAGTAACTGCTGACCTGAGTGGGACACCACAGCTTGCGTCTAACCACTGCATTTTCATCTACGCCTCTTTAAGCTTTTACTCTCTCCATTATCTCCATTATAGAGTAAAATACTTTATTAATATTTGATCATTTGATTGGATTATTTTACGAGATTAATACTTTCTGGGAGATCTGTGAATGTGCCATTTTGTTCTTCAAACACATGATATGCGGCTCCTGTTTGTTTTTGAAAAACAGCCGCCCCTTAAGAGAAGAAGGTGTTCTAAAAGCAAAGAGAGATGAAAGCTAAAATGGAATGTTCAAAAAAACACAAGTATGATGGTCAGTCCTCTTTTGGTCTCCTAAATAGTGTATATTAATAGGCATTATACATCAGAAAAAAACCTGAAAATGAGCAGTAATTTTTTTTTTTTAGACATTAGGCAATATTTTTTCTTTAGACAGTCTTTATCCCTATGTGAAAACATCAGAGATGAAACAACAAACATTGTATGGTTCAACCCACTGATGGCCATACGTGTAATAATTACTGCACTTTAAAACTAAAAAAGTTTGAGAATGAGGAAGGTGTGTGTGTGTGTGTGTGTGTGTGTGTGTGTGTGTGAGAGAGAGAGAAAGAGAGAGAGAGAGAGAGAGAGAGAGAGAGAGAGAGAATCATGAGAATCATGAGGCATGGCCTCAACATCAGATCACCTCATCACCGTCTTGTAGCTGGATTAATTTGAAAGTGAGTGTCTGTAGCTGGCCAGGCTAATGAGGAACCTGACTTCTTTCCGGAGCGCTCCGGTGTTGCCATGTGCGACCTGGCTCTCCATAAAACAGGTGCTCTTCTAAAAATAATGCATTTTCAGCACCATGGACAGCAGTCCTGCTTAATTGGAGTGCTGCTGTGAGTAAGCGACAGGACACATATTAACATATTAGATAATAATCAGAATTAAACAAATACACTCTGTTACATTTCTGAATCTACAATGAGGGAAATGTGTATCTTTTTGTTTGTTTGTTTTATAGCAAATATATCAGACATTCTTAGGCATAAAAAATAAAACATTATTACATGTTGTCAATTACAGTTAATTCTTATATACAGTTGTGTTATTAGTTCAGTTTTGGCCCAATTCTCCTCCTAAATCACCTTCATTTCCAAAAAGTTATGAAGGTCTCTCTGATGGACTCGCAATATTGAAATAGTCCATAAATCTTTAATGGGATTCAAGTCAGGAGATTGGATAGGCCATGCAAGGCCTTCTTCAGTTATTTTGGCTATATGTGTGGGGTTATTGTCTTGTTGAAACCTCAATCTTCTTCACAGATTTATTTTCTTGGCCGATGAGATTAAATTCTCCTTTAATATGTCCCAGTACATCACTCCATTCATATTTCCTTCGATAGCATGTAATGTCCCACTACCGTTTGTACAGCAGCCCTATAGCTTGATGGTCCCACCTTTATACTTTAATGTATATGGTGCTATCATACACTATATTGGGGATACCTGATCATAAGTGGTATGTTCTTTTTGAGCACCACATTCCACATTTAGCCCTATTTTTTGTTTTTATAATTCCCTTCACTTTACTGGGAAGTTCCACCAGATTTGAGTGTGCTTGTGGACATTTGTGTTCATTAGCCCCAATTGTTTTGTAAACTCTGGTACTGATGAAGGGTGAGGTGAGGAGGCCTGGGTGCAGTCAGTGTTCCAATTTATCCCAAAGGTGTTCAGAAGGGTTTCAATTAGAGGGCTATAGCAGGTTATTCAAGATCTTCCTCTCAAAACCATGTAAACTATATCTGAATGGAGCTCAGTTTGTGCACAGGGCCATGCTGGAATGGGTTTGGCTATCCAAGTTCAAGTGAACACAAAATTTTATTATACTGTGTCCAAAGATGTCCATTACAATTGTGTGCCACCAGCTTGGAGGTAACAGTTTGGAGAAGAACCACATATGACACGAAATGTCAGGTGTCCCAGTTGAATTATTCATTCTAATGTTCTAATATGTTAGAGTTCTAATTTGGTTTTACCTTTTGATGCCAAAATGCATGGGGTGTAGGAATAGAGATGATTACAGAGCAGTATGTTGCACACACACTCAGCCAGCCAGATGTGTGTATGACCAGGTCTCTTTTTT
This sequence comes from Silurus asotus, assembly GCA_024362625.1. Lineage (NCBI taxonomy): Eukaryota > Metazoa > Chordata > Actinopteri > Siluriformes > Siluridae > Silurus > Silurus asotus. The sequence continues at coordinate 1,091,956 of MU570217.1, forward strand.
CCATTTCTTACATGCTCATTTTATGTGTAGATTTAAAGTAGATATGTGTGCAGGAAATATAGGATACATTTTTATTAAGATATAGTGAGGAACAATATCACAGCATTAGGTTAAAGGTTCAAACCCAGTAACAATGAATTGTTCAAATGAATACAATTTTTCCCCTGATTGTCTTAAAAACCAGTGGCTGCATTCACATTGTTTATTGCCACAGATGCATTGTCTCGGACCTCCACAAGGTGAATGGGCTCCACCGTGCCATTCAGAGGCACTCTGTATTTAGTATTGGCAGACACTGCAGCAGAGGGAGCCCCAGCAGGGAGAAGATTAAATTATCTTCCCCGGTAGGAGTACTGGTGTCTTCATTGGACTGAGGCTATTGTTAATATGCAGTGACACATGCATACATCTGAAATGATCCTGGATGTCTTGTCATGGATCATAAAATTCCCCAGGGTGCCTTTTTGCACATCGCATATTGAGAACACTTCCTGCACCTCTGTTATAAATCAGTCTTTCCATTATTAGAAAAAAGTCTTTATTATATTGGCTAAGACAAAATTGTACTGATATTGAACAACTTCACTACCTGAATGGTGGTATCACTCTCTTTTGAGTTTGGGGAGAGCAAATGGACTGATTTTCTGGTTCATGTGGTTTGTAAATAGGTGTATGATTTCTCCAGGACATGGTGAAGAAAGCAGGGATGATTGATTCACAGCCCACCCTGATGGCGCATTTCCCACATTTATTACTAAAATGTGTCTGTCAGCTAATGACCCTCTTTAGAATTCATTCTCCACTTCTTTTGTAAATGACTGTGAAATGATCTAACAGGAAAATAAAATCTCTTTTCATCTCTGTTTTGATTACACTTTCTCCTAACATGTGTAGATCTTAAGTATACTTCTGCACTCGCTCTGCCAACTTGTCGAAATTTAATTCAAAAGAAAAATCTTATTTACACAGGAATGTTAAAATAAAGACTGCTAAACAGTTTTTCTTCCTTACTTACTTCCTTCCCTCCTTCCTTCTTTCCCACTCTTTCCTTTCTTCCTTCCTTCCTTCCTTCCTGTCATTTTTTCCCCTTCTTGACCTGCAGGTCTTGGGGCACCATTTGGGACATGACCTAAGTGACATCAGATCAGTATCTAATAATCTAATAAGCTTCAATCATATATGTGTGTGTGTGTGTGTGTGTGTGTGTGTGTGTGTGTGTGTGTGTGTGTGCGTTTAGTTGTCTTCCCTAAATATCTTCCATCTGGTCAACTTGTTAAATCCCATCATGATTGCCACTAACATTAGTTTCCATAGCAATGCATACAAATCAACAATGGTGGTGGAAAAGAGAAATATTTCTTGCTTTTGTGTTCATGTTTAAAGCCACAAGGTCGTATTTTGTACAAATGGTGCATGTTGCTCTCGGCAAGTGGCATAAACAAGGTAAAATCGTGTTATGTGCACAAATGATTGTTGTCCTTATCTATATGATTGAAATAATTTTCAAAACCTGCACTGATTAGCAGAGAAGCACAGTGCAACACCACTGTACAAGCTCCTGGTGCAAAACTCTACTGAGTTACAGTAATTTAATTACAAGATTGGAGATAGAAGTGGACCTAACCATATTTGTATGAATAATGCTTTGGTTTTCCTCCAAGGTGCCAGAATTAATTGAGATTTTGTACTGCTTACATTTGCATAGGCCCAATTACATTATTATGAAACTTTTGCCACTGCACTGAGCTCCTCAGACCTCTGTAATTATTTTTAATTATTACTTTTAGTGTTGCCTAATAGAGATGGGAACACTGGCAATGATACAAACAATATATTATATTTGATTTATATTGTATCATAGAAATAGCATTTATTTCGGTGATAGTTCTCTTATTATGCGCAATAAAATATATCATATTACACATAGAATTCAATGGTTGCTATTAAAAATGACTGAAGATATCATTGCGGAAACTATTACACTTTATGTTGTACCCTAATAGTTAGTTCTGCTTGACAGTGATGTGATGAATTTGTTATTTTCACTAGCAGTTTGCCAATGTTAAGCCAAGTAATATTTTGTATTAAAACTGGATTATTGTTGTTTTGTTCAGGAGACTCTGTCCAGCAGAAGCGCAGTTTATTAAAAAAAAGAAATGAATCATTGTCGAGTATGACTGTAGGGGTTAAATATATCTAAGCAAGGCAATGGTTGTACTCAGTAGCGAGGCAATGGTTTACTCAGTAATTGAAATTTCAGCTTTCCCTCCCTTAGCTAATTAAATGAGCTGTCATCCATGATTGATTTTCACATTTTCACATTTCAAGGATGCCTGCCTTATTGGTGTATCATTAGCAGCCTCATATTGACTTGGCCATATTGCGTTTAAATCTGAGTAGCGCAAATCCGTGTGCTATAACACTCAGGTTGCACGGCGACGTTTCAGTGATAGTGTGACACAATACTGCTCTGGCTCATGTTTCAATGTTCTCCTTTGCATATGTGTATTGTATGATTTCAATAGTAGCGATTTCTTAACTCTCCCGCTGAATAATTAATTTGGGACACATTCTCTGAATGAAGTATGATGAATGATTCATAAGATATTTGGGCTCATTTATTATTGTGTTTTATACTACAGGCTTTTATGGACGAAATGTTGGTAAGCTGGAATAGAGGGTTGGGAGGAAATCTTCTTTGATTACAGCAAATCGGATGCAATGTTTTAGCTCAGCAGTTAAGGTACTGTGCTAGTGATTGAGATGTTCAGTTCAAATCCCCAGTTGACACTCATAGTTTGCTTCTATAGATCACTTTCTCAGCATCACTTAGGCTTGAAGGAATTTCCATGGCCCTAATGCTCTAATGCTCTAATTTTTTGATTAATCATAATAATTTGGATTACTCTACATTACTAATTCGTAAATAGAATAGCTTGAAATATTATTTTCTTTTGCAGAAATGTGGTAAAAGAGCCTTTTTTCAGTCCTGGAGTCCCACTGACCTCCACATTTAGCTGTTTTTATTTTCTGTGACTCACCCAGTTCAACCTAGTTCAGGAGTGTTAATTAGCTTATGAGTTGAAAGTTTGGAGCTGGGAAAAGATCAACATGTGCAAAGCACTGGTTCTCCCAGAGCAGGCTTAAAAAACACTAAAAAGCTAATTTAGCATGAATGTGAGGCAACCTACAGATGTCAAAATCTATAACTCATTTCCATAAAACTAGATTCGTGTGCATATTTAGCTTGACAGTCCCTTTATATCATAACTGCCATCCATTACTTTACTTTCACTTAGTAATGAAACGGTCATATTTCTGTGTAAGTGCAGTGCGGATCTTCACGCTGTAGATCAGTGGTGCTGCTGTGCGACCTGTGCAGGCAGAGTCTGCTGGCTATTATCGAGCTAGCTCCTGCTGTGTGTCCTGGTTAAAAGGACTCATTGAAAAACACGCTGCAGCACTGATGGAATCTGCAAACAAAGAGCTTCTCAGTGGCCCACTTAATCACTCAGCTTCTTTGCTGTGGATTTGCTTGGCTCCTTTGGCCTTCATTTTTAAATGCCATGCATGTGTCAGATTAGGAGACCTGGACATAACACCACTTTATTGTTGCTTTTGAAAATGTTGAGGTTTGAGAAGATGTACATGTATACCTGTTTTATTTTTAAGGAAAACACATTTATATACACACTAGAAAAAAACATTGTGACCAGCGATTGATTAACACTGATTATCTATTCTTAATGGCACCTGTTAGTGAGTAATATATATACTGTATTAGGCAAGTAAAGATTTTGTCCTCAAAGTTAATGTGTCACAAGCGGGAAAATTGGGCTAGCTTTAGGATTGGAGCGAGTTTGACAAAGGCAAGATTGTGATGTCTAGACGACTGGGTCAGAGCATCTCCAAAACTGCAGCTCTTGTGGGCTGTTCCCGGTCTGCAGTGGTCAGTATCTTTTAAAAGGTGTACAAGGAAGGAACAGTGGTAAACCGGCAACAGGGTCATAGGTGGCCAAGGCTCATTGATACACAGCGAAGTCTTGCTTGTGTGGTCTGATCCAACAGACGAGCTCCTGTAGCTCAAAATTGCTGAAGAATGTAATGCTGTTAATGCTCGATGGGCCAGAACTGTTTCAGCAGCAGAAGGGGTCTAACACAATATTAGAAAGGTTGTCAAAACGTAAAATATGTTCACAATACATCATGTTTTATACAATAAATAATTGTATCAAAGACAAAGAGTTACCTAAATGATACACAGCTTTTTTAAAAATATATTTAAAGGAGCTTTTCTAGGTTCCCTGGTGGTGTAGTGGTTAGGATGCGGTGCTTTTACTGCTGCGTCCCTGGTTCGATCCCCGGTCAGGAAACCAACCCCAGCCACTCTTAGTGCCGGTCCTAAGCTCGGATAAATGGGAAGGGTTGCGTTGGGAAAGGCCACCAACGTAAAAACGTGCCAAATTAAACATGCGGAGGATCTGTTGTGGCGACCCGTAATGGAAGAAGCCAAAATAAATTTTAAGGAACTTTTTTTTTTTTTTACAGAAATTCTTTGTAGTTTCCATTAAAAACATCAACGGTTGTACAATGGTCAATACTTGAACAGCAAGAGTTTTTGCATCTGTTATGTTCTGCCTTATTTCTTATTTTCTCACTTTCACATTGCTCCTCAGCGGCGGAAGTTTAGTGGGCTTAGGAAGTGCTACGTATCCTGGTCCAGGTAATAACCGATGGCAGAATTTGTATTAGTGAAGTACGAGTAAATATCTGTGGAATGCCAGAACATGCTTAAAAGCTTGAAAGCACAGGTTGCTCATGCTTATGTAAGGGGGAAAAATGGTTCACGATGCTTCATCATGGCTCATTCTTCACTTTTGTGTTTCAACATTCCATTAGAAGCATCTTAGAATGAAAAGTGTATATCCAGGTGTATATCCAGGTGCTGTTTCAGCCTGCGATATATTGTACATGTAGTGTAAAGTTATTGTTAGCATAATTTACCAGTGTAGCACAAGAAGAAATCACAGATAAACCCAGGAAGTGTTGCATCAGCTCCTACTTTGCAGTTTTGCTTGATTAGTTGTTACTGAACGACCAAAAAGCTTACACAAACACAACTCTGCAGACTCTAGAGATATCTTGGTGCAACATGCGTTTGCATTATTAGCATTCAAGTCCACTGGGGATCGGTGTGTCCGTTTTGCTTGTGTCAGTGCTAATTAAGGTCTGTAATAGAAGGAAAGCGGAATCTCAAAGGTACCGTACCTTATCCAAGTTAGACTTATAATTCCCTTCCTGAACTCTTTCCACTCCCTGCTAACACCATCCCTAAACTCTAAAGTCCTTGTCACTTTCTTTAAAGAGACGCTTAGCAATATTTCCCCTGTCTTCACTTTTGCACGAGTCACGTCGCTCCTCTCGGCTTCAGAACATATTTCTGTTTAATTGCTCCCGCTACAAATACTCGGTAATCCCGTCTAATGTCTGCGGGACCTCATCCCATTAACAATGCTTGAAGTCTCCCATAACCTCGTCCTCTTCATTACATGCATCATAAATGGTTCCATAAAATCAGCCGATGTACTAAACACCTCCAAAGCTTTCAGGGTGATACACAGAAAGCAGAGACCAATCCTCGCCGGCAACAGTATTTACCCACTAGCTTCTCCTCTTTCTTTTCTTTCATGGCGCATGGGCATGCTGTTAACAACTAGCTATCTTTCTCCAAGTCTGGCATTCTCTAAATTATTCCATCAACCAAACTGTCCAACAAGGTATAGTATTTTCTCCTCTAATCTTTTCTGTCTGTACCTTTTCTTCGGTCATGTTATACTCGGATTTTCCGAACATATTTATACTGATGACAGCCAACTCGTTCTTTTCTTTTCGCGCAGAGATTCCCTTTAACTCGTATCTTGACATGTCTGGCAGGCATCTCATCATGGAGGTAATCATCTAAAGCTAAAACACTGAGCTAACAACTGCTAAAAACTGTGCTGCAATATTGTGGCAGCTTGGCATACTATGTAAGTTAGTATCCACCCTTGCTTGACACTCGTCAATTTCTTGATCACGCTATCCAGAAATGCACAAAATGTCAGTGTAGCATTGGGTAATTTGGTATTGTTCTTGGTTCACAATGCGAAACCTGACCTTCCATCCATCAAGAGACAAAACAGAGGCTTATTTTATGTTCAACTGCACAGATGCTGGAATAAACTGCCCTTGGTTGTCTGGAAATCAGCGTCCCTGCTGTCATCAAATGCAGACTGAAGACTAAGTGTGCACTTGACATACAAAAAGGAAAGATCTTTTTTTTTTGTAGTTTCTTTAGAAGCGGGTGGATCACTAGGATGTGTTTTGGTAGAATGTTTTTAATATTTTTAACCAGAGTACTTCTGTTGCGAATGGCAACATTTTGGAAATGCTGATAACACAAATGTTTAAGTAGCTGTTGTGCAATTCTATTCAGCAACTAAACACAGAAGCAATTCAAACTGGATTGCTTAATAATTACTTTTTACTAACTGGTTTATATTATGATTTACTTTGGATCCAAAGACCTGTTCTGGAAACACTGTATGAGGTGGAAACACACCCTGGATGGGAGGCAGTTCATTGCAGGGCACAATGTAGACACACAGGGCACAATGTTAAGTAACCTACAGTATATGTGTGGCAGTAAACCAGGGGACACTAAGGAACTCATCATGGACATGAAGAACACTGCAAAGCTCTGCACTGAGATGACCCTGATCTCTTAATTTAAATATTCTGTTATGCTTATTTATTATATTTTTTTTACACTTTTTGTTAGTTTTGATGGTTGAATTTTTTATTTAGATTTAAATAAATTCATCCTATTTTTTTACTTGCTCTTCTCTGAATAACACATGTAGTATGTTTTATTATATAAAAAAATAAAAAATACATGTTTTCCTTTATAAGGTCTTCCTTTAATTGTTCCATATGCTTATGTTAAGCTGTAAAACTATAAAATAAGTATCGACACCACAGGTTGTCATTGTGCCTCTTAAAAATGAAATAAATAAAAAGCATTAATTTCCGTCAACGTTTTATGTGATATACATAATTCCCTGTTGAGAAGTCTTCAGTCTTAAAAACAATATATTTTTACAGTTTCCTTTTAAAGTAAAAAAGCTTGGTGTGGATTTTTACAGTTCTGATTTATCTTAAAAATAAATGATCCATGAATCCATAGCTGTTCTGTCATACTAGGCAGGAGGAAAAGCCTTTTGAAAGATTGCAGAAGTTCTTTTTCTTCCTTCCTTCTCCAGCCGGCCTGACGTTTAAGGAGTAAACCTAGTGTCAGAAAAAAGCTGCACTGGAGTTGAAATGCATTAGTAGCTCTCCAGTTGTGACAGGTATCTATAGATGGCATTGACTTTAAATTAAAGTGAGGTATGTGGTGATCGGTCATAAGTGAACACCCTAGACAGAGGCTCAGGCTTTTGATGCATTAGCCTGCTTCTTTTAGCTTCACAGCTATCATGCAGGGATCAGAGCTGAATTAGCCCAGTGACCCACAACAGTGTGTCCACACTCCCAGTGCTCCAACTGCACCCCGCAAAGAACAAAGGCTCTCTAGCAGGATCACAGTAGCCTTTCTCTAGACATATCGCCTTGTTCACCGCTGTGGTCTTTCTCTATACAGCGTCCTTCCAGTGCCACCTTTTAATAGCACCGCTGTGTTCATTGCATCCTTTCATCAATTTGACATTTCTGACGTGGAAAACAGGCAACTGCACGTTTTCTATTTTCACAGCTGATATGAGAGTGTTGCAGTAATAAATTGTGAATTAGGTGGAATTGAGGGACCCAGGTTTGAAATATGTTCCATAGTAACTGAGCTTAGAAGTAAAAAGATCAGCCAAGCACACTGTTTATATTTTGTTTGAGGAACACAGTGAGTTTGTGTAACTGATCATTGGAAAAAAGGACATAAACCGAAGAACAACAGAGATTACACTCTTTTGGATGCTGTTCTGGCCTGAATCTTTATCCAGTCACAGACTATTACAGAACGACCTCCTTTGGATAGAGTGTTCATTCTATTTGTTAATAAGGCATTTATTTTATATTGATATGAGTTATGAGCAGAATATATCATCTAAAATTTAACTGACAATAGTGCATCTCTCTCTCTCTCTCTCTCTCTCTCTCTCTCTCTCTCTCTCTCTCTCTCTCACTCTCTTACTCTTAGAGCTGCATAACTGTATATAGTCTCACTCATAGTACTCAATTTCATGCTCTCATGCTCACCCATTGCTCGAGTGCATATTGACACACATTGCATGGCAGGTTGGTTATGATCGACCATGAAATGTATTTGTTACTCCTTTGTATACCTGAATTGGGTTTTCAATACATTTAAAATACAATATATGTGTTTTTTTTCTTTCCGAAGTAAATATTGATTATTGTCTATTAATGTTCATAAATGATTAAAAAAAATGCAGAACATGACCCAAGCCAAGACTGTTTTTACCTATGTAATATGTGTAGTGTATCTAAGTTAGACTTGATATGGTTTAGGTCTGTGCCTGTAACTACTATGACTGTGGCTGATGGTTTTAACAAAATAAGAAAAACTCAGACTGTTTATTTGTGCAGCTCGTTGGCTGCAGAAATGAAAAAGATGTTTGCAATAACAGATATTGCTTTATTTCATACTTAGAGAGTAGCAGATAAAATGATTGAACTATAAAAAAACAATCAACATAAAGTGCTAATTTCTGAAAATATTTAGCTAGTTAACGCTAATAGGCAGCGATCTACAAAACATAAAATAAAAAGCTGTATTTTATTGTTTACTTAATGCAAATGCGAGGTTGTTTGCAATATGCAAAATTTTACACACTGAAAGGAATATTTGATAGTGTTAATGTCCAGTCTATAAAAACACTTTACATTGATGCCATTTGCCAGATGTCCTTCGCCAACAACTGCATTATCAGATCTTTTTTTTTTTTGAGCAGTTAAGAATTAAGGCCTTACTCATGTGCTTGACCTTTCTTTCAGAATTCTAAAGTCTTAATCACTGAGTGACCACTACCCTGTAACCAGCCCTACATTGGGGTATAGTGGTGGTAGCATCATGTTATATTACCCACAGCTTATTGGATTGTACTGTAGGGAATAGCTTCTTTATGCAGTCAGTGAAGTCGCCTCTAGTCTTGATTGGGCTTTAAAAAAAAATTATAAATGTCTAAAGGCTTTAATCAAACAATATTGCATTAAAAAGCTTATTTTGGTTGTTGACTGCAGTATTAAGCTTTATTATAACAACACTGCTTGTTTTACCTTGGCTATAGGCTATAGCTAGTTTTTTTTATATATATATATATATATATATATATAATAAATATATATATAAAACTAGCTTATAAAATTACAATGCCAATTTTTTGTTGAAAAAAGCAGTTTGTAAATAAAAAAAAGCACATTATAAGAATAGTAATGCTACTGCAATGCAGTAAATATGTATTCAAGCTAGGCATGTCACTTTTCAAGTACCTTCAAACACTGTATATACTATATTTACTGTGTGTGTGTGTTTTACAAAATGAAATATTGACTAATTTACAAATATGTGCACAGGTTTGCAATCTGTCTGTTACAGTCACAGCGCGACATAAACATGTAGCGTTTCCTGTGATTTGTTAGAGTGCTCCTTCATCATACACTGCTTTTAGCGGTGTTTTTCAGACCGTGTGTTTTGCAGTGGATGAGGCACTCTGAGATGTCAGACAGCACACTGTTGGAAAGGATGTGCCGGAGTAAACATGGCTTTAACACTGAAATTTGTGACACGGTTGATCGTAGAGTAGAAAAGCCCACAAGCCTGGAAAGTTGCTAACAAACCTATTAAAAGCAAAAGCCATATATTAATGGTGGAAAAAAAACATACCTGGAGAGACCACAACTTTCCACATTGTTAAGTCTTGTTAGCTTCAGCCACATGGATGATTTAAGACTGCGCTCTGCGTTTTTATGCTATAAGTCGTTCTACATTTTAAAAAATGCATGCTAAATGCACCAAATAAGCCACTGATTTATTGTTCAGAGGGCCTCCTTTGCTAAAATGCTGTTTACTGCTTGTGTAAAGCTGAATTTGTTATGTCCTTAATTGGGCAATATTCTATGCTATGCCAAGTTAAAAATATCTTTAGGCATATCACATGTCCATGGGGACAGCATGTCCTCCTAGGAGTATTGCAGCTTTAACAAACAAAACCGAAACATTTAGAGTCAAAGAGGCAGGAGTTTTCTAAACTGATGTTCTAAAGCATGTAAAAAAAAAACCCTGAATGTTCACACAGGAAAGAATACCACACCTTTAGGAGTTTCCAGTACCATTAATAAAGCAAATGCATTACTTTCCACTCTGAAGGACTGTGCTCAAATAAATCGAATTAAAATGGTCATTATTTTGACTGAAATTACCTTAAGTTCCTGTGCCAAATTGAGCTCAACACGATGAAAATTCATCCCCTTGCAGGACATTAGAAATATCCAGTATGAATGTTAAAGATAAATTTCAACAGCGTGCTGTCACAGTTAATGGTCAGATCAGCTAAAATCCGGATTATTTTAAAAGCTGCTCGTGCACAGAGCGAACAGGAAACAGGAATCCTTTCAGAGCTCTCGCTCTTCCGCCACTTTGGAATAATCACCCGTATTCCATTCGACTGTTCTCGTCAACATCTCCTGTGATTATACCTGGGTAATTATGTTGGGTTTGTGAGGATGTAATTATTTCTCAAAAGATGTCATTATGCAATCACACCTTTGTTGCTCTGATACCGACGCACCGTGTGTCGAGGATAGCACCATTGCCGCATCCTTGTTTAGGCACGGAAAAAAAAAAACAACAAACAGGAAGCAACTAGACTTGTTTATAAAATGCTAATGTATGTCATGGTAATTACAGCATTAATCTGTTTTTAATGGCATGTTGGCATGACGCGGTCTCCTTAATCTAAACTTCCTGTAAACTGTTTTTTTCTATCAACATCACCTTTCATTTTAATTGAACTCTTGTTGGAGGCCAGAGTGCTTTTATTAATCATGACTTTTCAGAGATTAATTAACAGAGGAGTGAGCAAGACAACTTTAATGAGGTGTTCTGCTACTGCTGCATATTCAGGTGGTGGAAATACATACCAGTCTTTTTTACCCGGAAGGTTGTTTTCTCTATTTGCTCTATTTGCTGAATTGCGAGTTTAAAAAAAGTAATGTTCTATCTTTTAAATGGTTTTTATTTTTTCCTACCAGCCAAATTTGTCTTTATTTTTTTTTTGTCTTTATTGTTGTATTTTGCCATTATCTATTACAGCCTTGTTTTGTTCTGCTTTCCCGAACTGTCTTTCTTTACTGTCTTACTGTTCTTTGGTACATTCTCTTCCTCTTCCTTTTTCTCTCCAAGACCCCTGCTGAGAAAAAGCTGCAAACACCATTCCTCACCCTTCAAATAAGCACCTTGTTATCATTTTGTCCTGGCAGGTACTTTTTTTCCCCTTCCCCCACCCCCCAGTGATGTTTGACTAATGGCCTCCCATCATTCTCCAAGGAGACGCTTTCTCAAAAGTGACACGCATTTGCTGAAAACGAACTGTGCGAGCCAGTGGCTAATGCCTTGTGTTTGATTTACACACGTTTGAAACCTCACGACAATTCTTTGTCATCGAAACATTTCGCACAGCTTTCCTTTTTCCCAGAGCTCATTTATCATTGTTAGAGAGGGGATTTTGGACAAAATGGATGATTTTGCTCCCACCGCTTTATTTCTTTATTTGCTCACATTGAAGCCTATAATGGGACATTTTAGTCACAGTCATATGGATTAACACATGGGACATGGTTATTATTGTGTTTGTCTTTGAACACTGGAATCAGTCCTGCTGTGTCAAATGAAGCTCTAACAACTTTATACCAGCCGCGTTGCTTGCTTTTGGTTTTCCTTACATACAATGTATCCATCAGAAGAGATTATTTATTAAACCTTAGTGACTAATGCAGTGTAAATTATTATTTACACCAAAAAATTGGTTATATATATTATTATATACACAGGTCAGACATACTATTATACACACATGCCTCATATTTTGTTGGTTCCCCCTTTTACCGGCAAAAACTGTAACTGAGCATTAACTTCTTCAGCAATTTGAGCTACAGGAGCTCGTCATAGCTGTCCACTGCTGACCGGGAACAATCCACAAGAGCTGCAGTTTTGGAGATGCTCTGACCCAGTCGTCTAGACAACACAATTTGGCCCTTGTCAAACTCACTCAAATCCTTACACTTGCCCATTTTCACTTCACTGGTCATAATGGTATGCCCGGTAAGTGAATAAATATGTGTGTGTGTGTGTGTGTGGGTGTGGGTAAAAAAAAAAAAAAAAAAAAATACATTTTCCATGAGACAGTAGATTTTCTTCAAGCATTCCAACCCTTGTTGCTTTTCATGTATTTATGAAGCTTCTATTCAGACAAATGTACAGTTGAGGCAGAAGACAAAACACATATGTTGTAATTTCTGTCAGCCAGCCGCATGTTTCCATCTGTCACGGTCTCATCTTTCTCAACCCGTGCTTCCCATGGCGACAGTGTTTATTGTCTCAGTGAACATAACTCTCCCCTCTTCTGTCTGTATTTGTCAGACATTCCCTCTTTTGAAAAGGAAAAATCATACCAAAATTTCTTTCTCATTTATACCTTTTAAATCTTTGTATTGAACCATTATTACTATTTTGACCCCTTTTCTTTTAGCGCTATGTGGACTTTGGTCTGCTAGCAAGGTTTGCGCTAGTATAGCTGTTGTGACACTATAACATGAACACAGTGACAGAAAACAGAAAATGCAGTGATGTGTGGGCTGGTTATTTCCACCACTGAAAAAGCAGTGTAAACTTGTTTGCTAGCTGTTACCTTTGCTGTCTCGCTAACATGTAGGCTAATGCCATATTGTAGTAGTCATGGCGTTATTAGCTTATAAAACATGCAATAGACTTCACTGCAACATTGCTGTAATCAAACACACAATATACTTCATCTAGTTTTTCTTTATTTTATACATTTTTAATAAACAGGCAGACTTTTCAAGTTTTATTTACCTAATAATGAGAGAAAACAGAAATTACATGCTATACTTCTTTGGTGCAGATTACTGATGTCTGCTGTACTTAAAAACGTGCTACACTATTAATTAGGATTTATGCTCCTATTTTTGAACAGTTGATTAATCGATGGTTATTGAATATTAAAAAAGATTACCAAAAAAGGGATTATAGATGTAGCTGTGTAGTGTAGTGCTTGTTTTGGTCTATAAAAAAAAAAACAGTGTTTCATCTCAACTTACTGTATGACATAAGACTTGATATTAATGTGTCTTCAGTTTATTGTATCTTTTCGCTCTCTATTATGACAGAAATGGCATTTGGAAATTATTCCTTCTTCAGATTATCTCATCTAAGCTCCCATTATTAACAGGTAATGTTAACCATGAACAAAGCATGCCTTTTATTCTTCCTTCATTAGATATTATCAGACAGATGAACACAAAAATACATTTTGATAGTTCATCGAAAGAATGAGCTGTGCTCCAGGTTCATCGTGAGATCATGATACGAGACACATGCATAATGTCAACTCATATCCTCTTTGGCATATATGCCGATAATGTGACATTATTTTTGTCTAAACTCGAACAGGAGCGGAATTTCATATTAGATCATGTTTGGTTAAGATTTTTTTAGTTTAATCATTTGACTTCACTTTTACAGCCCATAATAGCCACCATCCAAAGTATTTAATTTGATATTTTAGCCCATAATGATGCCACACAACGGATTTGTACGACCTACCACTAGGATTGATTATTATCGAAGCATTAGGGTATGAATTTTTTCATATAAACACTCGTTTTTTGCAGGCTTGATTTGATATTCAAAAAAAACAATGTTCCACCACATGATATTATGTTTGAAGCCTGGATGTGATTTATCTCACTGCCCTGCTGCTGTTTGGGCTGTTTTTTTCTTTCTTCTCCCCTTATTGCTAGTGACATGCAGACTCATCTTGCATATCCAGTAGTCTTGCTGAGTCTCATGAGAATAGGATGGGCTGTGGTGCTGGATATTAAATGCCCAACAGCATGAACTTAACTAAGTGAACTCAAGAAAAAAAAAATCTTGAGATACACGTTACACAGTCTGATGCGTTGCTTGAGGAGCCATAATGCTGTTAATGCTATCAGTAAACACACACTTATCATTCTGTCATCACACTTGACAGAGCAGAATATCATTTCCGTATATTCTTTATTATTATTTTTTTTACGCTCATAGATGCAGTTTATGTTGATCTGAGAATATAAATTAAAGTTGGTATTTCGCTTCAAGAGTTAGACTTGGGTAGTTTTAGCATTTACAGAGAGTCATGCGTATGATTAAAAAAAATCCTTTTAAAGCCGCTTAATGCCGGCTGTGTCGCGTCAAATGTCACGTCCAGCATGACATCACAAGTTGTGTCGAGACCTCATGCGGTTCCATTTTATAGTGTTTCACCCCACACCTGCTGTATCAGAGATGAGTCAGTGAAGTGTCAAATTTGTTCCAGAGTGCCGCTCTGCCCTTGTTTGATGCTCTGAGTCTACGTTTTGTGCGCATGAATGAAGAAATTTGTTGGGAAAAAAAAAAAAAATTTCCATATGCTGTGCACTTGATATCATCTACAAAGCTGTAACCAGTAGCTGAAATAGTTTGCAGTGTATAATGAGTGTATCATAATCTTTTATGGCAACATGGAAACGAAGGCAAATGCACCAGCTGTTTGGCGTCACAATGTTTTATATTGAATTTTGTTGGTGAACAATTTTATAAATAATACATTTTTTCTCCAATAGTGCTCCAATAAGAGGCACCTTTTGTCATGCTGGTTGTGCTGGTCACTGCAGAAGCATTCAGGCACATTGTGTAGAAGCAAAATAACCGACATTTGAAAATGTCAGCATTAATGTTTTTTTTTTTACTGTTTACTGCTTATTGAGAACTGACCTAATAATCCACCATTCAGCAGAGTTGTGATTGTGACTGCAGCAGCGATTGCAATACCCTGCTGCATCTACCATTCTCTCCTCAAACATGAAATGGTGGAAAGGCTTTCTTTCTTTCAGACTTTTTATAGGCTATCCGTTCTGCATGATTCAATAATAATAACAAATTGGATAAGCAGGGAAGGAAAATCTATATTGCTCAAGCTCAGTCCATACACACACACTAGACATTGAATATAAGCTACAGAAACCAGAGAACCTGAAAAGAACATTCACAGAATCTCTGCACTAGAAAATGTGTGCGGTTTCTTGTATTTCTGCATAGATTTCACCTGAATTGTGATCAAATCACCAGTAGTAAAACTAAATAAAGAATGCAATATTAATCACCTGGTTATTTCTGCTCAATACACTTTTTCCAGTAACTGGTGATCAAACCTGCACAACATTTAGGAGAAATTTTGTCTTATTCGTTTTAACCAATTTGCTTTAACTTAGTGCATGAATTATTCTTTTTCTGGTTCATGCACAAAATGTATTTTGGGTTACGGCCTTGAATATGAATTCAAATTTATTTTCTGCTGTCCCAAATTATTTTTTTCTTGCATGGCCTAATGAACAATGACATCATCCAATTTATGAGTGGAAGGTCCTTAGACTTGTAGTTCTTAAGATTGTTACTCTATGGTTGTTTGTATCTACCGTATTTTTCGGACTATAAGCCGCTACTTTTTTCCCACGTTTTGAACCCCGCGGCTTAAACAACGAAGCGGCTAATTTATGAATTTTTTTCCTGGGTTTTTCACGGTTTCACAAACTTCAAGCCAAAAAACTGAACCCCATAACATTAGACCAATGAAATTTCCGAACGGAAACGAAAAAACGCACCTCACCTGTGTTCTGAGCTGCACGGCATCGGGAGAAAAAACTTCCATCGGGTGATTTTTAAACATACGACGATGCCAAAAGATAAACTCCCAAGAGAAATAGTTGTAAAAGGAAGGAGGAAGACAGTGAACAATTACTTTCTTGGTCGGCTACTGTTTAGATACAAGCCATTGTAACGCGTTGAGTCAGGGTGAAGGGAGAGATCACTTCTGGCAGGTTATTCGCAAAATACCGCTATGCTCCTGAAGGAAGCACAACATATTTCACCCGTTACACCGTGTGTAACGTGTCCTTTGTTAAAGCCTGTGTACAGTTCATTAGTGTAGACACCTGCGGCTTATTTATGTTAAAAATAAAAATATTTGTCAAATTCAGTGGGTGAAAAATTCAGCGGAAATTCCGGTAATGTTATTTCCCTTGTAGTGAGTTTTGCTGGACGATCACTGCTTGGCAGATTGGTGCTGAATTGCTTTGATCTGAATATCACATGCCTCACTGTGGACTGGTGGAGGCAACACTCTTTAAAACGATATGCTTTCAAGTCTGCTGAGCATCAATAAATGTTATCTGAGCTCTTTTGGAATCTCATTTGTTGAGACATGCCACAATTCCCATAAACCTGTTGGCTAAAGACCAAACTCCCCTCGCCATCACCATCACCTAACTTCAATTACTCATTAAAATAAACTCACATTATAAATCTAAAATACTTAAACTATAATACTATTTGGACAAAGAGATTGAGATACATTAGCTCAATAAATACATTTAAAAACTCTGAACAGTGACCCCGAGTTCAGGAGGTGCTACCATGTTACCCGCAGCACCGCCATACTACCATATTACACCTTACTGGTATTTATACATTAAAGATTATTTATAAGATGTTTTTAAGCATTGTTATAGTCAATTTGTAACCACACTTTGCAAACATACAGTGACAAAGCGTTGTGGTTATTTCAAATGAATTTGTTCCCATTTGTAGCAGACCCTTTTAATTATCCTGGACTGAAAAATAGTGTTAAATAATTTATCATGGTTAAATAACTCGCTAATCTCACAGCAGCACATCTCTGTGCAGCAAAAAAAAAAGAGCATGACAAATGGTCTTTATAGGATGCAATTTTCTTCTACAGCACTGTTTTGTGTAAGAATTGCTTCACAATATTTAAAATGACAATACTTGAAACAAAAAGAGAGAAAAAAAGACAGCTAGAAAGAACGAAAGAACATAGCGGATGGATACTTATGTGTATATTCAGTATTCAGTTCAGGAGGGAGCAGTCGGGTGTAAAGCTCACGGGACAATGAAAGGCCAAGTGTAATATAATATTAGTATAAGAGTGTAAGTGTATATTATTAAGGGAACATGCATTATAGTTTACACAGTGCTGTGCAAAACGTTTACTGTGTTCATTCATTTGTTTTCAGTAAATGTGTTTTCCTGGCCATGGCCATGGTGGTTGAAATTAAATTTAGAAAACATAATAGGAATGGGATTTGTGTGCTCAGATTAATACTAATCGAACAGGTATTTAATTTGTGTAATGCTATTTCCACTATTTGATGTTAAACTGAAATTATTGTTATATATGTAATTTCACTTAAACTAGGAGAAAATGCCCTTGTGCATAAAGCGAGCTCTGTGACGATATCCTTCATAGGGGTTGGAGTAAACAGCTCTGGGATAAATTGCCGACTGCACCCAAGGCCTCCCTTCATCAGTACCTGACTCAAATCTAATGGTACATCTTCCCAGAAGAGTAGTGGACAGATGGGGCAGATGAGGGCTAGTTGTGCAATAGGATGTTGCGTGTGCATGAACATTATATATAACATATATAAATATATATAAACTTTGTCGATCCAATTTCCATTAAATTTGACAGTTAAAATTGCACACATTGCTTTAGTTTTCAATTCTTTGAGATTTAACAGTACCTCATTACAGCTATAAAGAACAAGAAGCTATTCTTCTATTCTATTCACAACACATTACAGTGTAATTGATTGCAGGGTACATGCAAATAAGGTGTATTTTTTTAGGTTCCTACTATATCAGGGTTTTTTATAATCATTCAGGTGAACTTTTTATTTTAACCCGTGTGAAAACTTATATGGATTAATTGTCATATAGTATTAATAGTATTTATTATTATTGTTGTTCTTAATTTATTAATGAACAATCATTTATTTATTTATTTATTTATTTATTTGTTCACACATTTGAACAAATTTGATATATTTTGCATGTGTTCCCAATTACATCTTTGTCTATTTAATCCATTAAATGTAGGTTTTTTTCCAGGGACCTAAACCATTTCTTAATGTCTTTCTAGTTGAATTTAGGAAATGTATCAGGAAGAAGCTTCAGTTTGAATGAATTTGCTGTGTTGGTTTGACTGAAGCATTACCATTTGTCTCCGCCTTTTTCCAAGGAGGAGTAATGATGAGCCTGGGGTATTGGCAGTAATTGTGCCCCTTACTGGCCCCTGCCATGGTTATGGATAGCACAAGCTAAGCCAGTGGGCAAATCCAGCCCTCTGCATGCAGTACGGCCCACTGATGGGATGATCACTCAGCATCTGACATTTGCCAGATAGTCATTGGAGAGTTGCTTGGCACTCAGAAGTACATGCAAATCTCGGCGGGGAAACAGACGGCCTATTCCCAGTCTTAATTCGCATTTTTGGATCGCCGTTCAGCTAGTTGTCAAAGACCTGGCCTGTTTTAGCCTATCATTGGGGTAGTTAATACCTTTAGCTGAACAAAAAAAAAAAAGAATCTTATCCGCATTCACAGATGTTCAATTAATTTTTTTAAAGAAAAACAACCAGCAAAACTGGGCACCTAATACATTCTGGAGTACATAATAGAAACACACCATAGCCAAATATAGATTTGTGTGGGTTTTGGAGGTGGGGGATGACGTCTTTGTGTCTCCATAGATATCTGACCTTGTGCGAACATTAATTTTTTATTAATTTAAAAGATTAATTTTATGGTTTGTTGAGATACAGGATCTATACTGAAGTAAATATTGTTAACTGAACCTTAAATTGCTGCATAAATGCATTAATGTTAATGTCAAAGAAAAGTCCACGTAATGATAGTAAGACAAATGTATGTGTGTGAGGGCCTTTATCATAATAATTGAATATGGTTGTGTATAGTCAAATGTACTGCATAAGCCTGGTAATGGTTTGCCAAGTTGCCACGGTAACAGCCCTTAGTGATAGTAAAAACATATATTGTATGCTCAGTGAGTGTTAAATAAAAGTAAGCAAAAGGTGCCAGGAATTATGAACAGACAAAGGTATTTATAAGTACTAGAGCAATGAATTGTGCATGCTGAGACATTCTGGGTTATGAGAGTACTTCAGTTCTGCAAGCACAGAGCACTGCGTGGGAAAACGCTTTGTTAAAATAAATAAAAAGTTAAAGAAAAGTATTTTAAAAAAGGCCTTCACCCCACTGAAGTACACTTTAATCTCCACCCAGTCGCAAATTAGAATTTTTTGTTCTGGGGTTAAACCAGTAAAAATGATTCTGTTTATGGTACAGATAAATGTACTGTCTTTGAAATTGATACAGTAGCATTTTTGTTCTAGTGCATTTCTTTGACAAATTTAACCAATGCTAGCAGCAAATTGAATAAAAGCATTGCATGTGTGTGTGTGTGTGTGTGTGTGTGTCTGTGTGTGTGTATGTGAATGTATGTGAGAGAAAGAAACCAATTTAGGTGTATGTGAAATGTTCCAGTTGAAATAATTTACTCTTCAAACATTTTTGTTCCCTTTTTCAATAAAGCTCAATTAAGACTTCTATTAAACTACTCATATGTTCTCCCAGCTTTAATAATGATTAAAAATAAGAAAAAAACGTTCATAATAAACAAGTAAACAATGGCAAAGTGCTATAATTGTTAAACATGAAGCAGCATGGTACATAAGAGGTGGTATCAAAAAATTTGGAGACTTGCTCTGTTTACAAGAGACAACTATATTTATCTACATTTACACATTATAACCTTCCGAAATAGTCCCCTTACACAACAACACAGTGCTCCTAGCATCCCTGCCACTTCTGGAATGTGTCCTGGAAGTCTTCTTTTTAAAGTGTGTCAAGCACCTTCTGCAAGTCATGCTGGATCGCCACAATGGTATCAAAACGGTGACCTTTGAGCTGGATCTTTATCTTCAGGAAGACGACGAAGTCATGGCGAAGATTGGGTGCGGTGTGAGGATTGTTCTCCGACGATCATCATGCAAATGTTGGCGAATGGTTTCGTCATTTTCTGGAGTTGAGCTCGTTCCTGATCTTTCGTCGTCTTCCAGTGATGTTTTAATGTTCTTGAGGATCGCACGCCACTCAATACACCTCAAAATGCTCATTCCGGCATCGTAGAATGTCAAACGTATATCATGTCAAACGACTGTAGCATATTTGCAGAGTTTCACTCAGAATTTCACGTTTGTTTTTTGTGTAACTTGCTGTCCATGATAAAATTGCAGACGTGGTAAAGCATGTGGTCAGAATTACACCAGTTCGCACCATTAGTCTTTTTGATACACCCTTGTATATGACCTCTGAGCATCCCAAGTTCAGCCACAAGGGTATGATGTCTGGTGAGGTCTGGGTGGAGTCTGTTTTAGTTCATCAGCACTGAGGATTGAGTTGGGTTAAGGCTGTTTGCAGGACATTGTGTGCAGGTTCTATAATCCAACCTTGGAAAACTGTCTTTATGCTTTGAGTTCAGGAGCACTGTTAAACTATTGCAGGTTTGAAATGCTTAGTTCCATTGAAGGGGAAATTGTAAACACATTTTATATATAATTGTGTGCCTCCAGGAAAATATTTTTATATAATATTATATTCCAAGGCTGTGTAGATTTTTTTGTTTTGGTTCTTCTCTGCTTGGTGTCATTGGATTAGATCAGATTTGAAAGTCTTAGCTACTATCAGCTCAGTGGTATGTTGAAAAATATTTGTTGAAGCTGTGTTACCAGTAGGGGTGTGCCTTTGCCTAATTTCACCATTCAAATATTTGTAAGAGGTACTGTTCAGTACTGTTTGGCATGTGTGCCCCATGTTTCCTGACAAAATCTTCTCATACTGTACTTGGCTTTTCTTTTTCTTAGTATCACCTGAATGGTGATCTCAGAACTTTTAACTGGTTAATAGATTACCCATGCTCACCTATAGCTTCCAGTGGAAGACCTGCTTAATCTTGCCTACAAACAGAATTGTTGATATTAATATTGATATTCTTTACTTTGGGGTAGGTGTCCAATCCTGCATGGTAGCAGATTTTCATTCCAAACCAAACAGGAGTCACAACTAATTCCATTTTGTCTCATCAGATCTTTAACTGGGTTTTAACTAACCACATGTAGCTTTTGCTTCTGTTTGGAATCAAAACCAGCAGCCATGCCAGCATATACTCTAACATGGACTGTGCATTGTATGATTTCATGAGTGTATTTGCCTTGCATAATATAATTGTTTAATCATTTTTACATAATCTTATATACCTGCCAACTTGAACATATTTTGTGTAGGAACTCGTGACCAGCTTGGAATATCTCAGTTTATTATTGTGAAATTTCTCAATGCATGCCTGACTTAGCTCACAATAAACTAGTATACACTATGTTTCATCACATTACTTGAGATGGTAATTATAAAGCGATTAAATATAGTTTGTGCTCACCTGCACAAGGGAAAGGGGTTTGCAGCATGTGTGTATGGCAGGTGTGTTTTTTCTGTTTTTCTTTTTTTTGTGGAGTCCTAGGCACTGCAAATTGCTGATTAACAGAATGATAGAACTCATAGGGGGTTTGTTCTCCTTGGACTGTTAATACCCCCCCCAAAAAGCTTTCCAGAGTATAATACTCAAAAACTTTCACACAAATGCTTTGCTCTTTAGAATAAACATTGTTAGATTACCTGACCTTATAAAAAATGACAAATACCACACTCTTCCACAATGTATTATGCCACTGAATACTGAATCACCTGTACATAGATACTAGCCAGAAGAAAAACCTACCACTATATGTCGTATACACCCGCCACATTTAACTTTTTTTATGTGTGTAATGTTTTAGGTGTGATCACTTATTAAATCAGTTATATACACTACCTGGTAAAAGTACCAAAACTAACTTTCCCATCTATATGCGGTTCTTTCCCAAACTTTTATCACAATGTTGGAGGCACAAAGATGTACAGGATGTTTTTGGATGTGGTAGCATCAAATTTTCCTCATTTGAATTAGAAAACCAAACCTGCTCTATCATGAGGGTGTCCTTGTGCACAAAGCCAGCTCCATAAAAATGTGGTTTACATGGATTGGTATGTTTAAGTGGCCTGACCTACTACACACTCTTGGGAAGAATTGGAATGCTCATAAAGAACATATGAATCTTATGGTCAGGTGTCCTAAATAAGTTTTTCCATATATAGTATGCACTAGGGAAAATACTTTATTTATTCACCAGAAACTAGACTATAAAAAATTTGGCATAGAGATGAAATATTTTGAAATCTACAACACTTTATCATGCAGTCTGCAATCATAATGCAATAGAACCTGCTATTTATACACCATTAAATTAAGTAGCTTTTGGCCATCAGTATATTGATTTAGTACGACTAGTGTGTTGGCAATAACATCCTTCTTTCCCTGACCACTGCCAGACCGTGCCTTACAGCATGGAAAGTTATTAGTGTATCCCTGTTTAATCCCTTAAACATCCTCAAGCCAGCAGTAGGCACGGATTTAAAGTCCTCACTGTCGCAAGTACATATTCCTATTAGTTTCTCTGTGGCTGCTGAATAATTCATAGCAGTTGCGGAATATGTTTTTAAGATAAATAACTATTTAAAATGTGCACTTCAGATGTTTCACCTCACAGCATTTTAAGCTAAGTGTCGTGTTTGTTTGAAGGAAAATGAGTGCTAAGATACTTTAACATCGTGAGAGACCTTATTAGATAAATTGCTTTGCCTAGACCACAGTGAAAGGCAGCACCCCGTGGTAAACATTATATTTCTAAAACTTTTCATTGTGTTAACTTTTCTTTTCTCTTAGTCACATTCATTCATTTTCGCTTAGCAACTTCTGATTCTTTAGAATGTTAATGAACTGCTTAAAATGTTATCGTATTTAGGAAACTGTGTGCATTTGTATTATTACTGATGACCCATTAAGCTTGCATGTATTTGAAACTTTATTGCATGTAATCCTATCTAAATAATAATCTAAATAATAAGGCATTTATTAGCATATTAGATTTATGCATATTAGATTTTATTATTTTGATTATCATATACAGCCATTCTTGCTCATTGTCAGAATTCAACAAAAGAAATAGGAGTAACAAAAGAGGTTTTATAAAAATTCAACAAGCTAGTTAAACATCACAGTTATTTTGTGTGGTTTTTTTTATTATTATTATTATTGTTGCAGCTTGTTGAGGATTCTATTGTTTTCTTGTTTATTTAATAACCATCCAATACCACAGTTTTACTCCAAATCATTACGCTAATTGAAATGCGTAAAAATCCGCCCTGTACTTCCTTTTCATGGTGGCGTGTAGTGCACTTAGAGGTGCTAGAGGTTCTGGTGTGAGCCTCAGTGTTACAGGTGTCTCTACAGTGAACATGTTGCAGTGTTGTTAAAAATAGCTGCACTAATCCTATAGCGGCGCTGACACGAATGTATGCCACCAAACGAATATATGGATAAACAGACTGACAGCTTTTGCTTGAAATGTTAATTAGTAATTGAAACAAGAGCAAACATCAAGCTTCAATGAGGCTCTCAAGAGCGGAAGCGACACCACCTTTTTTTCATGGGGTCTTTTGCACTTTAAAGGATGGGATCTGCTATAGAATGGCTACACACTTCAACATGTGTTGTTGGTTATGAGTAAATTACACTGTAATGCTTTGAAAAGATGTTTCATTAAAAGTGACGTTTCATATCACAGGTTAAAATTCACATTAGTTTAAAGACCACAAAACAAAAGTCAAATAATGGCAAAAAGCTCTTTGTATATTCCCTATGTGCTGTTTTAACTGACAAATAGTGTATATAAGTAGTAAGTAATGAAATTATACTGTACTATTATACCTGTAATTAGTTTTTATTTTTGCTTGACACACATAAAGTACAATGTTTTACTAGAATAACTATTATTATTATTATTGTTATTATTATTAAAACTGATCTAGAAGAAAACATTATTCCCTGCCATATTTGTTGAATGTAACTTGAAATAAAGAAGCAGTGATCCCTGGAGCCAGTGCTGAGTGTATTGTATGTAGCTATTACACTTCGCTTGCTTTGCTAATCTGACAGAAATACTACTAGCCCATTACCTATAAGTAATTTTTTTTCCACATTGGGCACAAACAGTGCATTATTGTCATATACTGCAGGACCAAGTGGCAGGTGCAAATGTTAACTTTTGTTTTGATGAAGGTGAGGGAAGAAAACCAAAACACGAGGCAAACTCTTAAATATTGAACCTGTGAAACTAAATTAACATAACGCAAATCGAGAGACATCAACAACTGCAAATGAAAAAGTGGATAAGATGTTGGATTTCTAATCGGAAGATCATGGGTTCAAATCAAAGAACCTCCAAGCTGCCACTGCTGGGCTTTTGTAAGGCCCTTAACCCTCAGATGCTTAGCTGTACTGTATAACAGATCATTGTAAGTCACTTTGGATAAGGGTGTCTGCCAAATGGCGTAATTGTAAGACAATAAGTGAAGAGCACGATTTGTAAATATTAGTGCTCATTAGCTGACATTTTGACTGATGCAAAAACAGTCACATGCCCAATTTGTCCACTGGTACAATTATACAGTATATTTTCAATCGGTTATCTTCAAAAGCTATATATTGTTACTGCTGCTTCAACATCATTAACAACATCATCATCATCAGTAGCAGTGTTTGTCCACAAATGACAAAACTACAAGTGACATAAGTAAACATGGTTTTGCATGTATGATTATTAGTTAAACCGGTTTGTAACATACATAAAAGCCATAGATCATAGTACACTTGTAATTATTATGCATGTGATCATTCCAAATGATTAAAATACATTTTTATTAGAATCTTTATATTCTATGATAGACAAACATTAGTGCTTTACACTAAAAATAAATTAAAGCAGATGCTTTATGTGTACAGGAGATCTTAGCTATGCAGTATAGTATACCTAACTTGAGTTACACACAGATTTTCACTATTATTATTGCAATGTTATTTATACAAGAAGCTCATGAACACTGTAATGTAGCTTATTATTGTATAAAAAGACCAGACTGGCTATAATAGACTCTTATCTACATGTAAACCATGTCTAGCAGATCCTCTGGCGCAGCTGAACACATCCTTTTAGGTAAATCATTCACCTAAAAGTAGTTCGTTGAGAAAACAGAGTTTTGTGGATATTTAATTTATCTAATTTTTTCATTAGGAAAGTGGCAACATCTCTTGTTAAAATGTTTAATCTGTAGATAGATGAACAATGACTTTCTTGGTAGGCTACTGTTTAGATACAAGCCGTTGTAACACGTTGAGTCTGGGTGAAGGGAGAGCTCACTAACTCCAGTTGCAACAGAAATCATATAAGCACAGACAGGTTTCCAAAACTAGTGCTTTTTTATTTTTCTTGGCAACCCCGTTACGGGTTAGTCAAAGAAACTTAGAAATAAGCATCAGAAAATAATAAGGACATATTCCTCGTCTTGCACACACGCAGTAATAGCGGGAAAATGCAGTGGCATGCTATTCCCAAAATACCGCTCTGCTCCTAAATGAAGCGCAACATATTTCATCCGTTACACCGTGTGTAAAGTGTCTTTCATTAAAGCCTGTGTAAAGTACATTAGTTTCAGTGTAGACAGGTGCGGCTTATTTATGTTCAAAATAAAAATATGTGTAAAAATTCAGTGGGTGTGGCTTATATATGGGTGCACTTTATAGTCCGGAAATTACGGTAAGCCCCTTTTTATTTGAAAGTTCAATCGTTCTGCGGTGAACATAATAAATGTTAATTTCAATCAACACTTATATGTACTGTTTGAATGTATTGGTATTTCCTATAGCAAAAAGGTGCTGATCTGAGAGGGTAATTGTTCTCACTGGGACGACCACCAGTTTGCCAATCTGATTTCCCCAAAGACACTCGATTTAAAAGAGAAGTCTGTTTTGCTGTTTGTTGGAAGTCAAGGCTGGTTGAATCATGGTCAACAAATTTCAACTAGAGTGCTGTATAAACCCAAGTTAATATAACAACGTATTCAAGCAGGAAAAGTGATTATTTAGAATCCTCATAACTGAGCTGAGGGAGTAAATACAGAAATAATATTAATTCAATTCAATTTCATTTAAATAAGGCTTTTAACTGTGGACATATTAGTCTTGTTACTTGTAATTCAGCGTAATTGAGTTAGCTAAGGCAGTTATTACTTAGGTTTTGTCAAATGAGTGCTCTTATCCATGACGTGAAACAAGAGAGAACTAAATCCTGTATTGATTCATTTAAAGATTATTAATCAGAAGCAAATTTCCAATCTGCCCAGACAGATTTGTCCTTATCTAGGGACTAATAGTAAGAAGCTTAGCAGAGTAAAATGTGTCAGACTTTGCTTGTGTGAATCCCCAGAGACTCTTTTTTCCTGTCTTAAGTGTGAGCTTTGTGTGCAGCTCGCTACTCCACATTGCTTTCAAAATGCTGTATACTCTCTGGAATAGAAAAAAATGCTAATATGTGTGTGTGATACACGGAAAGCATGGCAGAACCTTATCCCTTGGGAACTGGTTAGTTTGAATCGGTTCATATATGATTTGTTTTTGGAAGCAGCGATAATGAAGTGAACCAACAAAGCAGCGTTCCCATTCAGTCAGTGGTGGAACAGAGACAGACAAAAAAGTGTTAAAAAGTATGATATTCGCTTTGTACCAAGGGAAAAACGAAGCAGCCAGTTTCCTCAGACCTAAGGGTAAAAGCTTGCTACTCATATTAGCAACAATGGGAGGAATAGGGTGGTGTAGAGGAAGTGCACATGATCTCTCATCTCCCACCGCTTATCTCTCAACATTATACCAGTGCATGAAGGTGCCTGTTTCTCTCTCACACCTTAAGAAAGCCCTAATCATCTCCTGAACAATTCATGAATTAATGAGCTGGTAGACAGGAAAGTGAAGGAGGGATAAATCACTCTTGGTTCACTTCTCTGTCTCTCCTGGCTGAATGATGTCCAAAATCCAGATCATCTTTGATTGTCATCAAAATCACCCATCATACATCAGCATCTTCCCGATCAACATCATCTGTATAATCATTGTTGTCGTTGATGCCACTTATAGTCATCTTTGGCGTTGTCATTTTCAAGTGCATCATTCAATTGTTCTACTGTCCATACTAAATAGGATCTGAGATTAGATTTTGTGACTCCCAGATCATCACATGTTGATTCATGTGGCCTTTTTGAGCATTTCATTCTACATTTAGTCTCCATTTGCTGTAATAATAACATAATTTTTTGCAAAGATGCTCAACTAGATTTTGGAGTGTGCTTACGGAGATTTCAATTAAATTCAATTTATTTTTATTTGTAGCGCTTTTAACAATAAACATTGTCTCGAAGCAGTTTTACAAAATCATGTGGCGATAAAAATGAATAAGATGATCTTTATAAGTGTAAGTTTGTCCCTGATGATCGAACCGGTGGCGACTGTGGCAAGTAAAAACTCCCCGAGATGGCATAAGGACGAAACCTTGAGAAAACCCAGACTCAAGAGGAAACCCATCCTCATCTGGGTTGCACCAAATGTTCATTTATTGCAGATAACCGATGTTGCGGGGTACAGTGATGGGGTTCAGAAGCAAACTGTAGTCCTGAGTCAGTGTAGCAGACTGTTGACATTAACCACAGTCCAAATACATCCTCAAAGCTCCCGTTCTTCATTAAACTTCATGAAACCACAGGGTGTTGCTAAGAAACCATCTCCAGCTGCACAGAGTGGCCTTCAATTGAAGAGAACACTATCCAGAGGCACCATACAAATATACCAGTTCAACAACACTCTATATCCATGATCCCTCCAGATCTGCTCCGTTACCTATGAAAAATCTACTGATAAAAGACTTGACTAAATAAATACAATTTCAGTCTCGACTTGAACACTGAGACTGTGTCTGAGTCCCAAACACTTGGGAGATTGGAAGGCTGTTCCATAACTGTGGGGCTTTATAAGAGAAAGCTCTGCCCTCTGCTGTAGTATTCATTATTTGAGGTACCAACAAATAGCCTGCACCTTTTGATCTAAGTAAGCGTGGAGGATCATACTGGTACAGAAGTTCACTCAGATACTGCAGCGTTAAGTGCTTTATACATCAGTAGTAGTATTTCATAATCAATGCGGGATTTAATTGGGAGCCAGTGTAGACTGATTAAAACAGGGCTGCTTTGGTCATATTTTCTAGATCTATTGAGGACCCTTGCTGCTGCATTCTGAACTAACTGAAGCTTTTTTACCCACTTAATCAAACACCCAGACAGTAAAGTGTTACAGTAGTCTAATCTGGATGCAACAAAAGCATTATCTAGTTTTCTTTATCCTGTAACATCATATTTCTAATTTTTGCAATATTTCTAAGGTGAAAGAAGGCGAACCTGGTAATATTATTCACTTGAGCCTCAAAGGAAAGACTAGAGTCAATATTTACCCCAAGGTCTTTGACTGCTATACACACTGAGAGAAAAAAAAACATCCAGAGATGCTACGTAATCGGAAAGTTTATATTTGTACTTATTTAGCTACAAAGGTGTTAGTAACGCTAGGTACTGATGCAGGGTGAGGAGGACTGGGGTGCAGTCAGTGTTCCAATTCATCGAAAGGTGTACACAAGGGTCGAGATCTCAAGATCTTCCTCTCCATACATGTAAACAATATCTTCTTGGAGTGTGTTTAGTGTAGAGGGGCATTGTCATGCTGGAAGAGGTTTGGATCTTCTAGTTCAAGTGAAGGGAAAATGTTATGCGACCACATCCACAAACTTACTATACATTTGTGTGCCTCCAACATTGTGCTAACAGTTTGAGGAAGAACCACATAAGGATAGAAAAGCCAGTTGTCCCAATACTTTCATCCATATACATTAATGCCTTTGTATTTGTCATTCCGTATTATCTTTAACCACTTTATGACCTATGATTTAGACTTAATAAACACAAAAAGCACAAATAAGAATGCTATGGCACTGTTCGCAAGCTAACATGAGACTCTTCATGCATCTGTTTTACCACGAGACTGAAGCGCTCACAGGTTTTAAGATTTATCGCAAATCTTTTATCATTTTTTTTGTGAAAAACCTTGACTAAAATACATCAGCGAACCGCTGCTTTGAGAAATTCATTACTTTATAATTGAGTTCCATGCCATTTCTCTTTATCTTAAAGAAGAATTCAGAAGAAAAATCTGCAATATGGCTTAATTGTGTGTATTTGATCTGTTGTATGTTGCTCTTCCAGGTTATAATTTTTGGTAGTGAGCATAGGATTTACTTAGGTTAGTTTTTGTTTGCGTCCATTACTTTAAATTGTTCATTTTATGACATGACATTATGAGACTGAAGCACAGAAGTTTCACTTTCTGTCTTTACTGTTTCCAGTATAATCTGAGGATAAGAATGTGTTCATATTATGTGGGAATTGCAGAGTTTATAAACTAAAAATTTGTAAGAATTGTACACATCATTGTTAAACCCATAATTACCAGTTTGGGGTAATTGGGGGGCACTGAATGTTCTGAAAAGTCTCACCTGATAGTAAAAAATGGTACAAGGCTTCCACAGTAAAAGGAAGCTAAGTGAATATTGGATAGATTTAATTCTATGTTTGTTTAAACTATTTTTTTTTTTTTTATATTAACCTTGTGAAAAAAATAGCACAGTGTAGTTTAGCCTTTTATTCACAAAACAAGTCTGATGTTGTTTGGGTTTCCATAGTAACTCAATTCTGTGTCCAAGGAGATTAACAGCTCCAAGTTGTCATCTTGTAATTACTGTAATTTTGGCAAGACGTGAAAGCACTGTTGGTATTAGCATATCGCTGTGAATTATTTATTTTTTAAAATCCATAAAATAGCTGTAAAAAAAACTTAGAATAGATGTAATCCTGCTTCTTCTCCTTCGACCTTGGTTTTAATAGAATAGTTATTTGAAGGCGTGCAGCAAATGTAAGGTTTCTTACTTTTCAGGCTTCTATTTGGACCAATTTATGAAAAAGTATTTTAGGTCTTTTTTAGGTAGTTCAGAATCTCAAATTTGACAGAAAAACCAATAACCATACATTGTTTGAGTCAAACTGAATTTCTGTACGTAATTAAGTTAAAACCAACCAACCAACATTGAGTTATCAGAACAGGGAAGATTTTACAAGATCCATTAGGATTGAACACATCCTTATTACTTTATGACATAGGTTAAGCACAAAGGTTTAAATCTTTAGACTTCAGTAATCATTTTTATGGATTTCCTTTAGTGACATTTTACCTTTTGCATGCGTTCTGTCCACAGCACCCCCTACTGTCCGGATTGTGCACTCGGGTCATGCATGTAATGTGGAGGAAGAGCGCTACACAGAGAGAGTATACACTATTCGGGAGGGTGAGACCCTGGAGCTCACGTGTCTGGTGACTGGACACCCGAGGCCACAGGTGAGCTTCCTTTCCTCAGCAGCCATATTTCAGCTTTCTTCAATAATGAAAGAATTGAGCGATATTCAATATACAGAATACATAGTAGACACTGCATCCACACACTAAACACACTAAACACGTGCTCAAGGGCCTTTCTTTACCTTATTGCTCGGCAAAATCAATCTCTGTATGTTAAACCGCAGTCAATTTATTTGAGCTATCTCAACCCCCTCTCTTCCACATCTGCATTCACTGCCAAATCTGGCCAATTAAGACTTTAAGGTAAATGGAGGTGTCACTTTTATTTATGAATGCTTTAAACAAGCCAGGCGCAGTTTTAATGCTCATCATCTCCCAGGTTTCCCCAGGAGAGGCAGAGTGCTGCTGGGAGAAACGGCTCTGTGCTCTAATCCATTCTGGTGCACTGGGTTTGCTCCTCACATATTTCCCAGTTGACCGTGGCCACAAAACGAACCGGATAAACACCACTAACCCAGAATAAATCCATTTGCTGGAGCTAAGTCAAGCGGAAGAGTTTCTTCTGTTGCTTACTTGACAAGTACACATCACTGTTGAAGAAAATATTCTTCACGGATTACGTTGTTGCCATGTTTTAGTGTTTTTGTATTTGTGCAGAAGTGGCAAAGTGCACACTCTGTAAAATCTAAATTACTGATTATACTTTTCCACTCAAGTTAAAGTAAAGAAATTTGGGCTTTGACATGTATTTAAGTAAAAATTTGTACTACTAACTGCATTTTAAATTTCACATTTACAGTAGTTACCTAATAAATGCATCTAGGCTGAACAACCACCATATAGAACACAAGCAAAGATGGGAAAATAATTAGCCCCATACTTCTTGTTGCCTTCTGCTTTGCTTGTTGTTTGCGTCGTAAACTAGCCTACGTCTGTAGTGCCAGGAAATGATGCACAAGTGGTAAATTGAAAAAGAAAAAAAAAAAGGTAACGAGCCTGGTAGGGAAATTCAAGTAGAATGTACAGATATTTGTATACATACATACATACATACATACACACACACACCTAATGATCACAAAGTGTGCCCTCTCTTTTCTCCTTATAAAGATAGCTTAAGGTATTGGCATCTCAGTCATATTTTCCCTATGAGAAATTTGCTCTGCCGATGAAACACAGCCATAACGCAAGCTACTAGTTCTTTTTTTTGCCCTCTACTGAACAGCGCTGCAGGCAACTAATCACACAGGCTGCAGAGTGCTGTCTTATGCTGAAGTGCCTGAATCATGCATGTGTGCTACTATTTTTATTACCAGCCCTCATTGCAATGAAGGACACATGAGATACATTATGGCATGACGAAAAAAACTGAATATTATACATAATTATAGCCAAGTGTGGCTGAATGATTAAACCTGATTTGTGTAAAGGGTGTGGATACATTTAATTTATAGGCATGGCCCAGACAGTAGTTCCAGTTCTGGTGAATTCACCTTTTTCATTTTTTACATTTATAATATAGGTTTATATGTGTGTGTTCTTATATGTTTTTTTTTTTTGTATTCACAAGTCACATTGAGTTGCAATTGTGCACGATTAAGGCCCTGACTAATTAAAAAAAAAAATATGGTTTTTACAAATAAAAAACAAATAAATAAATAAATAAATGTTTTGGAAGAGATCCGTTCGGAAGTGGGAATCGGGTCTTTGGCTGAAAATATTCTTGCATTTCCCGCAACACCAACATCCACCATATTTTCCTATTTTTACTATGCAGTTCTGTTTTATCCTCTAAACATGCCAAATTTAATCTCATCTGACGAAAAGAAAGTGTTGGTAGGTTGTATCTGATAGCTCAATTTTGAAGCTTATATAAAAAAAAAAAATCTTTCCCAACATACCAAGAGCATTTTATTTTTTATATCAAATGTATTTAGTTAAATTCAATAAATAAAATGAGACCTGTTAGTGTCATTGGAACTGACTTTATTTACCTTAATTAATATTTATTATTTCTTTAATCAATAAACACCCCATTAATTTGTACACACTTGCCCTGGTTTCTCGTGCATCAAAGATATTGACTCTTTAATTCCCTTTAAAAAGGTGAAACCTCTTGAATTAGTTTCAATGCTATGTTTTAATTTTTTGAGATTTTATTTCCTTGATTGTAGGTTAGATCTTTCCCTTCTCAATTAAAATTTCAAGGAGTGATGGAGAGTTCAAGAGTGTTTTCTATGAAATAAAATTATTAAGGTACTTAACAGCAAAATGAGGCTTCTGGCTGTTTACCACAATAACCTTAAATGCATTTGAGAAGTGACAGAAATCAACCAGTCGCATCTTGCTTTTTTATTTGGGAGGTATGATTTATTAGCAAAAAAATAGTTACATTTTACATATTATCTTATTAAATAAATCAAATTTTATATTTATGTTATTTCATAACATGTTTAATTAACAGCTTACTAAGGAAACTCAAGCATTTATTCAGCTATGTTATGCTTTTGGCTCAATGGCATTACAATTTTGAATTGTTGTTATTCCTATATTGTATTTCATTTTTGTAGTTTAAAACATATTCACGCTATAAAATATTATATTCCTATTTTTTGTGTAAGAAGGCTTCATTTTTAAAAATGGCCTAAGTTATTTCTGAGGAAAGCTCTATTTTTTTTTATCTATATAAGGTACCTTCTCTAAAACAAAATGGCTTTGTGGGGCATATTTATGCATGTACTGTAGCTTAGTTTTTCTGACAGCAGTAATGGAGAGCATGGCCATGTAATTACCCTCTAATTTCACAAGAGCTGTATGAGTTGTGTAGCATTTCTACCTCAAAGCTCTAGGACTCTCAATTCAGTGCTGAGCTCCGGTTACTGTCTATAGAAAGCTCACATGCATTATGTGAGTTTCCACAGGGGTTCTACAGTTTTCTCATTAAAGCATGGCAGTATGTGGATTGGTGTGAGTGTGTGTGTGTGTATGTGGATTGGTGTGAGTGTGTGTGTGTGTGTGTGTGTGTGTGTGTGTGTGTGTGTGTGTGTGTTTGTACATCATGCCCTATATTGGACTACTGGAATCCTATCCAGCATGTATTGAATGAGGTTTTGTTTCCCGTTCACCAGGTATAAAAACCCAACAAATCATTTACGCACTCATATTACATTTATATCATCATTAAAATCCAATTTCTTGTTGAACATACAGAAAGAAAAGACTGTTTTCCTTTTCAGTAAACCACCACAAAATTGAACGAATACTGCCTCATTATGATGTGCAAGATAGGATAATAAAAGTGCAAGGATTTATTTTAAAGAAATGAAAATAAAATATCATGTTTTACTTTGAGTTGTTTTTCTTTTTTTTATCAGCAAAGATCAATGCATTAGGTCCAATCCTTTCCCATTCATTTCTGAATGAGCATGAATCTTTGTGATTACACACTGCTTATATTAATATATTTATAATAATATAGATTCAACAGAAAAGCATTTGTCCAATCAGGCGAAGATGTTCTCATTTTTTAGAATAGATGTCTTTATAACACCATATCGCGTATGTTTGAATCCTGACTGACAGCACTTTGGAGGTAAAAATACAAAAGTGAGAAGTAACTGAATCAGAAGCAGAATGAGTAGTGAGTTTCAGGTGATAAACATCACCACATTGTTCAAATTGTTTTTCTCACATTTTCTGCCTTGTGAAATTTTACACTCATATCTCAGTCTATATTTAGATTATATGTAAACTGTTATCTTATATACAAGCATATAATTTAAGTATAATGGTGTGGATAAAATGCATACCAAATGTATTAAAACTATTAATTGTGCACAGGGTCTTTCAAAGGTTACCTGTAATAATTTTGTTATTAATTTTAAAACAGTGGTGTGTAAAAATGCTAAATAAAAGACATACTAAAATATTTAAGAATGTAAAAAATGAAGAAAATCTGAACCTCCTTCTTCTATCAATGGACCTGTTTCAGTTCCTAGTAATCAGGACTGAACAAAGGACAGTATTTCTAGTATAGTAAAGACATTTATAAAACTCCAGTGAGGAATAAAATTCTGACCAAGGTGTAAAAAACTGTAGAATAAACTGCAATGGATTCCAAAAGGTATTCAAAGGTTAGCATGTCAACTGTGGTCATCACTTTTCCTGATGTCCTCTTCGGAACACCTAAAGCAACAGCAAGTCAGTGCTTCTGCTAAGGCTTACTCAAGGACAGCTAGACTTAGAGCTAGTAGTGTTGTTTAGAACCACAGTAGGAGTTAGAGGAGCTGGTCTTGCTCACTTTTGCTGGCCACAATTCTAACAAAATGGTGACTGTGTTGATTATTGCAGCACAACAGTGGGCAGATAAAAGCCCTTTAAAAGCAGCTGGATGGCAAAGAAATGGCACACAACAGCATGCATTAGTATTTATCAATAACTCTGAATTGTTTGTTACATTTGGGACCATAGTTGGTGGGCCACAGAGATAATTTAAACAAGAGAACCTAAATATGACATTTTGCCTAGAGTTCTACTGACTTCTTAATTTCTAACATTAATGGTCAACATAAATGAAAATATAATTCTAGCTAAGATGAAAAAAAAATATTTTAGATTGTCTCCTCACTTTGTCACTTTAAGATATCCATGGGCCATTTAATGCCTGTCCAATAAACAGAGCCAAGCTGAAGATTTTTACCAAAGATTTAGAACTCCAGATTTAGTAATATGTGGGCCAATGGCAATTAAGTGCAGAAAGAATCATCCATTATGTCCTTTTATATTATCTTTTCCAACTATTATTCTCCCACTGTGTTATGAGGGAACAGACCCAGTTTTTCTGAATGAATGTGCATAAAATACTGTAGCATGAGCAGCACATGGGATGTTTGTGCTGTAAATAGAGCTGTGGTTGGCACTTTTGCTAGCATTTAATTCTTTTCATGTTTTTCAATATGCTGCCACAATTAGCCAGGCTCCCTTGGGTGGTCATTCTTAGATTGAGCTTCAGGAACCTGGCCAGTGTCTGTGGCAGCTTTCATTACAAGCTGTGGCCTTCCAAAGTGGAGGTTTACTAAAAAAAACATGTTTACCAAAAGGATAATATTGCGTTCTATTTTTCTCTACTTATAAGCTTATGTGAATGAATAATGCAATGCATATACTATCCTGTAATACCATATGTATTTTGTAATCAGGTCATGTGCTTTTATGTTATTTTTGTGTTGCTTGGTTACACGGTCAGAGTCAGAACTGTTGTAAGATGTCCTCTATTGGGCCCAGCAGGACATCTGAAGACATGTTACTACTACAGCAGCAGGTTAGAGGAAGGAACTGAGGCTCTCCTGAGGACAGCTAGAGTCAGAGCTCAGGGTGTTGATGAGAATCACAGTAGGAGCTAGGCTAGATCATTTTTGTTGGCCTCAATTTTGACAAGACATGATCTTGGAAAGGTTTTGTTCTTTCTGCAAATAGTACATGGCTGAACCAAAATATACAGTATCAGTATCAATATCAATTTTTAATCTTCTCTTTCCTGGAAAACTGCTTTGTGGCTACGTCCATCATTAAAAATACAATACAAAAAAAATCCACATAGAATGCTCACTGCATGGTGAAGTGGGGTTTATTTTTCCTGCTTCCACATCATCGTAATAGATTAAGATATATAACATGTACTAATGGCAACCCAAACAGCAGGAGTTTTTTTGGTAAAGTTGGTTTATTTTCACCTGAACTTGATGTAATCAAAAGACATTCAGACTAAGACACCAGTGCAAACTATATACACTCATTCATTATTTTATTAGGAAAGCCATGCATATACACAGGGCAGTTTCAACAGTGCTGCTTATAATATTTGGTATCCCTTTAAGAACATGCACATATATTCATGGCATGGATTCCAAATAGTGTTATATAAATTCCTTTAAATTTATGGTCCATGGTGTCATGGGAAGCTGCACTTTCATGTCTGCAAGTGGGTGATCTGCTTGATTCAGATTTGATGACTGGTAAGGATCAGTGTATAATCATGCCGGAAGTAGCCATTATAATATAAATTGTGGTCATAAAGACATCCAGGTGGTCAAAAATGATACACTTATAGTGTTGAGTTCAAGTGCTACATTGGTATATGCCAAGAAAACATTCCCCATACTATTACACCAACCCCATCAGCCTGAACTGCTGACACAAGGCGTGTTCGGTCAATGAAATCGTGCTTTTAATGCCAAATTCTGCCCCTAGCATCTGCGTTTCCGAACAGAAATCAAGATTCTTTAGACCAGGTCATGTTTTTCCACTCTAACTGCCCAGTTTATAGTGAGTCTGTTCCCACTGTGTAGTCAGAGCTTCCTGTTCTTGGCTGAGAGCAGTGGAACTCTGTGTGATCTTCAGCCTCTGAGTGTAGGTTACAAGACTGAAAATTCTTACACCATTTAACTGAACATTACAATTCGTGGGATTATATAAACATGTTTTAATTAGGTTTAAACACCGATTATTTTTTTTTTTGACATGAAATATATTTTTTTATGGTTTTAATTATAATTGTTGGAACATTCTGAGAATTACTGCATGAATAACAATAGAAAGTAAGAACTTTGAGTTGCTTAATGAACAAACATTTAATTAACTACTTTGTTATTGGTACATTTTTACTATTTTCTTTACTCTGGTCAGTGTTACTTTGGATCCAGAGATTCTCTTTAGAATCTTATGTGTGAGGTGAGAAAAAGGCCTGCAGAAGATACCATTACCATCGATTGCAGGGGTCCCACAAATTTCCACAATTATTTATACAGTACCTTAGAACAATTCAGATTCTCCAGTCCACCTGTAGCAATGTTTAAACTATTTTGATTAACTGTGTGAACCATCCTCGCTTCAGATTATGTCTCCTGTCAGTCTGCATAGAACTTGTAACTTGTAGTAACATAATGGAGGAGCTTTATTTCATACTGAATGGTGACCTGGTATTTACCACCCCTTGACAATGATCACCTAGACAACTGTTGCCAGCTCCTGCTTCCTGTACAGTGGTTCAATAACCAAAGGTTGAAAAACAATAATACAAGTTGGAGAATGAAAGGATATTGTGCAAAGACATTTTCACAATGATTTCATTTTCAATAAAAGTCATTCACAAGAAAAAAGATGTCACTATATAGGTTTCTATAGGTTACTGTATAGCACTCTGGAACAGTGTTCATTTGTACAGGTTTGGGGTAATATGGTGGTTATTTCATTCTATTATTTTCCTTTTCACAGATTTGGCAGTCGTATACATAACAGCTTACAATGTGTGCAGGGCCGTTTCTGTACCGGGAACACAATTTTGTACTGTACAGCGCATGTGTATTTCTATCAAGAGAATCACTATTAAATAACTGTTTCCAGTACAGATCATGTAGTGTCCACCAGTACAGTATTATAAACACCCAACACTGCTGTAAATTGTTTCGACATACTTTAGACAGGATGTAGGCGCGTTTGTGCACATGCACAGTACAAATAGTGTTTCTGATCGAGTAGCCACAGGCACTCTGGGCAAGATTCCTATTGTCACCCACCACAATGCTTCACTCCCACACCAGCCAAATCATTTGTAACCTTCCATAAAAAAAGGTTAAACACATTTAATAATTATTGCAAAATGACCTGAATTCACGAGGGCGAGAGCAGCGGCAGTGAGGTAGGGGATGCTTTTAACAATAAATTTCTCTGCAGCATCTTTGATTCGTTTTTTATTTTTATTTAATTTGCTCATTAAAAATCAACAGAGGCCTAAATTTAAAAAATTAAACTTTTTTTTGCTGTAATGCTGTTACGTATGTTTGGCCCACGCGTCCTTTTTTTTCTCAGCATTGCTGCAGCAATGTACAGCTCACACGCATCCTACAGCCTTCAAAGCCGTGGGTTATACTATCATCAATCAGAGATGGGTATGCGGCATTATAGGTCAATGGCATATTGCACACAAGCCTATTTTTTGCTATTTTAAACTAATTTAATCATTATGTTTTTTTACGATGATACAACAATTTTGTGAGGCATGTAGAAAACAGTGCATATTTCTTCCCTGGTAGTCATACCTACTCTCACAAATTAAGAAATAAGGCACTCTGAATAAGGGACATCTGTTTGTTTTCTGACACTCTGAATAAGGGACATCTGTTTGTTCTCTCCATCTCTTTTTTTTTCTATTCATCTACCCCACATGGAACGTTTGAGGGCATAGTGTAACTACACTGCAGCACTCTGGGTAAACACCCTGCATCCCTGTTTCAATTGTCAGCCAGGTTCAAGCAGTGGAGAGCAGCGGGTCAGCGGACAGCAATTAGTGGACACAGAGGGTAGAGCTTGCACAGCTCTGTGCTGCTGGCTCAAGAGCAAACAAGGCTACAAAGCCATCAAGTCAGTCTTTGCAGCTGCCTATGCAGCAAAACAACACTCCTTGCTTTTCACTCTTACTGTGGACCGTCACAGCCATTTTGGAATTTTTCAGCTGGTCTCTCTTTTTCAAACACTCATTATGAACACATTCAGCCAGCAAAGTTACACGGAGGCTCTTGATGACAAGAATGTGTGAAATCCCATGCCATGTTCCCACTAAAAGCAGCCAATGGTGTGAGAGTCACTGTTTATTCTCTGATAATTGCAGCTTGGCCAGAAAAAAATTTTTTTGGCCTTGTGTTTGTCTATTTTTAATTTGTCTCAGTTTTATTTAACAACTTTCAATTTGGCTTTCCTTTACTCTGTTAATTGCAGTTATTTTTTTAAACAGTTGTGAAATAAAGACTTTTTATTGTAGGAAAAAACAACACAAACTATACACAATATTTTAATATCCCTATTTCTCTGATAAAAGGGAAGAGGTGTAGCTCGTAATGTCTCTGCCTTACAGCTCCAGGGTTTGGGGTCCAGTCCTGAGCTTGCATTACTGCCTGTGTTGGTGTGTATTTTCTGTTGTATATTCTGATTCACAAATACAAGTATATTGCCACCTAATGGAAGACCTGGTTTTGGTGTCTCTTAATTTTCT
Source organism: Silurus asotus (assembly GCA_024362625.1). NCBI lineage: Eukaryota > Metazoa > Chordata > Actinopteri > Siluriformes > Siluridae > Silurus > Silurus asotus. The sequence continues at coordinate 1,131,684 of MU570217.1, forward strand.
ATACAGGTTGTGATCCTTCTTTGGACAAAGTGTTCTAGGCAGGTGTGGCTGGTATAAAAGACAAAGTTATAAAAGACAGGAATATAGGTGTTTTTTTTTCATCATTTATTTTTGCTATATAAAAAAAAAAACACACCACCACCAGTGGCTATAAGAAGAACGGGCTGCACAGGCTGATATGAGGAATAGAGCAAGGGCTGATTTCTTTCTAGACTGACGCAGCCAATCAGTGTCAGTTGATCACACAGAGCATAAAAACACCCCCAAATTAGTTCGGATGTCTGCTAATAGAGTATTTTTCAGCCCAATGACATGTCTGTGAAATACCACCAGCAGCAACTGTCCTTCTTTTCTCCCAAATGCCCTTAAGAATCAAAATCTAAAAATAAACTAAGCACACATTGCACACATCTGTAATTGTTCTGTGTGCTGTTTGGAGGAAAACACATTAATGACACAGTGTGATATAATTTATTGCTCAATCTTAAAAGTCTGTTATCTATTAATAGGTTGTTGTTTTTTAAACCCGCATCTAATATTACAGCCTGCTATCACTGTTTCTAGGAATAAACCAGGACCAACAACCCCGGATCGATAACGCAGTTGCACTTGACTGCCTATAAATGAACGATTTTTGTATCATTAACTGTTTACTTATAACTCTTATTGGAGATTTTAACATACATTTTTGCTGTAGTATTCCCTTGCTTTACTTGTCACATTGTCTTTGTGAGGTGGTGGGAGCATTGTAGTCAGAAAAGCAGTGCTGACCTTTGTTAAGGAGTCATCTCAGTGGGTAGTGGGAGAGATTTACTCACCGTTCGTGTCTTGGCATGTGTAGGCTGCATCACTGCAGCCACGCGCAGCATATCAATTAGCTGTCCTACTGACAATGTTTTCATCTTTGTTGTCAAACCCTTAGATTTCCCTGGTTGTGAACAATACAGGAACACTGGTTGATATGTCTTCTTAGCATTGCACTGTGTTTCACCTCTGCTGAGAGTTAAACCAGCTTGGATAGTGCAGTTCAGCTCAGTTTACTTTTATTTGTAGACAGTGCCACAGAGAAGCATTACAGAAATCTAGACGTAGATTTAGATCTCTAATGAGCAAGCCAGAGGCAACAGTGGCAAGAAAATACTGAGATGATATGAGAAAAAACCTTAAGAGAAATCAAACTCAAAAGGCAAACCAGACTTTTGAGTGACACCGTACATCAGGCAGTACTAACCGTGTTGACAGGCTGTTCAGTATACCTGTACTGGGGCTTTAAATAGAAAGGTCCATGAATATTTATGCAGGAGTCGTGTGAGATAGTCAGTCTGATCACACCCATGCAACCACTAGGTTTCAATAATTTTTATTCAATGTATACAAATTATGTGTGTAGCTAACACCTCTTTTATTATTTTATTATTCCGCATCCATATATATATATATATACACACCGTATTTTTCAGACTATAAGACGCTACTTTTTTCCCACGTTCTGAACCCCGCTGCTTAAACAACGAAGCAGCGTATTTATGAATTTTTCCTGGGTTTTTCCCGGTTTCACAAACTTCAATCCAATATAACTAAACTCCATAACATATAACATTAGACCGATGAAATTTCCGAAACGGAAACCAAAAAACTTACCTCACCTGTGTTCTGAGCTGCACGGCATCGGGAGAAATCTTTTTTTAAACGCACGACGATGCCAAAAGAAAAACTCTCAAGAGAAATAGTTGTGAAAGGAAGGAGGAAGACAGTGAACAATGACTTTCTTGGTAGGCTACTGTTTAGATACAACCCGTTGTAACGCGTTGAGTCTGGGTGAAGGGAGAGCTCACTAAATCCATTTGCAACAGAAATCATATAAGCACAGACAGCTTTCCAAAACTCGTGCTTTTTAATTTTTCTTGGCAACAGCGTAACGTTTTAGAAATGAGCATCAGAAAATAATAAACATATAATCCTCATCTTGCACACATGCAGTAATACCGGTATACACGGTGGCATGCTATTCCCAAAATACTGCTCTGCTCCTAAAGGAAGCACAACATATTTCACCCGTTACACCGTGTGTAACGTGTCTTTCGTTAAATCCTGTGTTAAGTTCATTTGTGTAGACACCTGCGGCTTATAGACAGGTTTATTCATGTTAAAAATAAAAATATTTGTAAAAATGCGCAGTGCGGCTTATATATGGGTGCGCTTTATAGTCCGGAAATTACGGTAGCAATAGTTATGTCTGAATTTCTGAATTAAATTCTCATCACGCACACTTAACTCTAAATACACTTTATAGTGAATATGAGTCCTGGAGAAAGCACACAGAAATATATGATTACAGTCTATCCAAGTGAGATCATACACTGAAGGAAGGGTGAAGCGAATGTAAATATAGTGTTCATGTGGAACCATCCACCACAGAAGAAAGTGAGTCACAGAAAAGTGCTGAACCCTCCAAGAGCATCTGTAGGGTTATAAGAGCCATAGCAGTTTATAATGGGTTTTTGAATGACTCAAAAACTGAAGCTACAAAAGATGTCGAAAGTGTTTGTATGCACATGCTATTTTTAAGACACCTGTACACTGTGGTTCACAGGCGTTTCATTGCATCAATCAGCTCTAACTGGTTTTAAGAAATGTTTACACACATATTCCAACCCCAAGTGACATTGAATTTCCATAGTTAGCTGTGTGTAGGAAGTGTTATTTACAGGGGTGATGTGGTGAAGATTTAAAAAGATCTGATGAATTCATCTTACTGACTGTCTGTCTTGAAATCATCCACTGCTTGGGCCAAGACTTGAGAGTCTTAAGGCGCAATTTCTCACTTCTGCTTGGATCAATAAAGTGTTATCTAATGTGGGTACTTTATATATACACAGTGGAAAGACTACAAAAGACACTGACTTCAGTAAAAGTACTAATAATTAACTTTGATCAAATAAATAAATAAATAAATAAATAAGGCATTGTGGAGGGATTGCGTTCCCTACCGAATTATTTGAAAATGACCTTTTTGCATGTCTACTAATGACACAAATGCTCTGATATTCAGTGTCTCTATCATGTCACAACAGGCCAAGTTCTTGTTGGACCATTTTGGAGCGGAAAGTCAGTTAAAATAATATGAGAGAACATTAGCTAAATCAGCTGATACAAATCTGTGTTAAAAACGTTCTATTCCCGAGTCTCAGTTCTTCAAACTGTTTTTCGACACACTCCTTATTTTTGATTAAATATCTAATAGTTGAACAACAAAATACACTCGAAAATACAGTTTGGCTAATTCCTTATAGAATTTAAATTTGCCATATAAAACTGCAAAATTAAATTGAATGCCTGTTTAGCTGCCTGCCTTGGTTAGCATGTTACCCTGCCCTCTCCTCCACCCAGTTAACAATTTTTGATGGATTTTTCTGACTCAGTCAGAGGAAAAATACAGGAACTAAATGACTACTTTGCCATTTGTTCATGAACAATTTTTTCTTTATAAATAATATAGGAACCTTTATTATAAAGTGTTATCAGGGTTTGTGTGTAATAGAGCACACCTATACTCAATCAGTAGCTTGATGACTGATTGTTGCAGCGTGTTGGAATTATAGTACATGTTGGTGAATGCTGTATTGCAGCTGGACAAAGAGTCTCCAGCTGTGACCTCCCAGTCTCACACATGCATAATATAACCAAGCGAGCTATGCTGAGGTGAAAAAAAAAAACGCCTCAATTTTAAAGAGCATGGTGTAAAGAAAGGGTTGAATAAGCTGGATGGATAGTTTAGTGATAGGCTTGTGGTTTTTAGTTGCTTGGTAGGTTTGTAGGATTCTGTTTCAGTGTTCCGGTGATGCTGATAAAAAGAAAGAGAGACAAGAGCTGAAATTGGAATTTGAAACACCAAAAACAGAGAAAAAATATGCAATCTAACACCAAGAAAACTGAACTCTGTCGACTGCTGGCAAGAGTAAATGTCATGCGAAAATGTAAAAATGAAAAAAATATTTCTGTATTACTACTGTCATTGTAAGGTAAAAAAAAGAGTGTGCTTTAACTATAATCAAACTGCATTCATGCACATATATTCCATATAATCAAAGTAGAATTATAAGTAGAAGGGAAAATAAATAAAAAATACATCTATCTATCTATCTATCTATCTATCTATCTATCTATCTATCTATCTATCTATCTATCTATCTATCTATCTACAAAATCTTAAAAAAGAGAAGAGCAATGAAGCATCAGTCAAAGAACTTACACATTGTTAGTTTATGAAAACAAGTGGTATAAGATGTTCAAAAACTAAGACACACAAACTTACAGGAAGTGCAAAGGAAGCTTGTAGTTAAGATAAAGGCAAGATTTGATTTAGAATAATCTCAGGACAGGAAACTCGTTCGTAAATATGCAAAAAGTAGGAATATTTTGCATGGATAAAATTGTAGACATAGCACAAACCAAGATGAATACTGGAAACATCAATTGAATTAATACAAAGCTAAGAATACAGAAAATCAAATCTAAGATTTCACTAAGGGAGAATTAAGGGATTAGGCAGTATATGAAATGACAAGGGAATTTTTGCAAGGAAGGAAAAAACCAAAACAAGCAAACAATACAAAAAGGTGTGAAAATTGCGGGGGAGAATTGGTTGTTTTTCAAGTGGTAAAATGCATGATCAGGGGATTTTTTTACAAAAAGGAAAAATCACCATCAGATGTTTATGGTACATGTAAATTAGACATGTATAACTGCTCCGGCCCAGGTTCGATCACCGGTCAGGGAACCAACCCCAGCCACTCTTAGTGCCGGTCCCAAGCCTGGATAAATTGGGGAGGGTTGTGTTAGGAAGGGCATCCAGCGTAAAAACATGTGCCAAATCAAACATGCGGAGAATCCGCTGTGGCGACCCCTAATGGGAGAAGCCGAAAGAAAGTTAATAAGGGTAAATAAGGCCTCCTGGAAAGGGGTGGCATTTTACAAAGAAAAGGAATAAACTTACCAGAAAACACTTAAGCACAGGGTGGAATATGCAGAGACTCTCAAAACTCGTGTGTTAGTATTCAAAGACTCGTGTGTTAGTATTACGGAGGAGAAGATAGAGAATAATTAATAAATTTGCGGTATAAAAAGTGAAAGATTTGCCATGTGAATTTGCACTTGTCCATGATAACTGACGGGTGTCTTGCTGTTAAGAAAGCTCGCTCCTGGAAGGCCTTCTAGGACCGGGTTGTATTGACTGCAATAAAGTGATTTGCTCCTTCTCATCTCTCATCTCATCTTCATTTGGTCTGGCCGTTTAATATTTGGTATTTTGAGAATTATTGGTAACTGATTAGTAATTGCTCAGTACTGATTCGAACTTAGAGCCACTTAATTGATGTGTCCGCTCAGGCACAGGGTCTGAGTTCCGACAATATATCGGGGCTGGCAAAATTAACGCGTTATTAAGACGATAACACGTTCGTTTTAACAGCACCAATTTTATTAACGCGCAATTAATGCAGTGATTAATGCATTGTTGCAATGAACAAGTTCTTTGAAAAACATGTCTACTGTCTTTAAAACATGTCTGTGTTCTTTATCCTCTATGTTTGGGGTAGTTTTAGTAATAATCATACGTCATGTGACTAATAGAGATTAAAAAATGTAAACGAGTGACAGCCCTAATATAGATAGCAGAACATGAGCGCAATCATTAAGTAAAGTCTTATGTTTATGATAATGGCTTTCCTGTATGTTTCTCTATATCAGACTGGATGTTGAGCTGTGGAATGCCAATAGCAGCACAGATTTTGTGTTTGCAGATTATTATTATGCTGCTTTCTTTAAAGCATTTTAAACTAAAAATGGCTGATAAACTGTGATGGGGCTGCTAATGAGTCTGTACTGTCTAAGTTATTGCTGCTGCTACACAATGCATTTGGCACCTGTTGTCTGTCTTTTGGCAGAAAGATGTTTCATGATTGGAACATTTGCACATACTATACTTTAATTCACTTACAGTCTTTCTGATATATCTTTTACCCAAAGAAAAAAATTCTGAATGAACCACATAATTAAGTACTGTAACAGGAGTACGTAGAGTTTGGTTACTTTCCATTAGATGTATGTAATTTACATTATTAAAAAAAAATTACTTGATACCTAATTGGCTGTGTGTATACACTGTATTAAAATTTGCCTAAAGCCAGACCAAAAGTATCTTTCCATAATATCTTCTCACTTTTCTCAAAGGAAGAGTGAAAATAAAAGGAAATTAATGGAACATATAAATCACTATAGCAGTCTTTTCTCGTGCGTGTTTGGAAGAGAGATGGGTTACAGTTCAGTCAAACAGCAAAACTGAGTCAATAAACTTTCCATCTCATAATTTATTTAGGCTGCACCTTCACAGAAATAGTATTCTCCATAGTGGATGTTATAAAGCTCAAATGTACAGTAATCGACTCTTGTATTGCTGGAAATCGATCACTTGCTGAGCCGAGTCTTAGTGTATTCTGGAAATAAAATAAAAAAAAGTCAAGTCTACCCACAACACTGTGTTGGTAAACACAAGTCAAATGTAATGGGTGTTCAGCAATTTGCAGCAGAGGCAATCCATCATTTCTGAGTTTGAGATTAGAATATGAACAAAAAAACAAGCAGCGATAGGAGCGTTTCAGTACCATGTATTGCTTATTTTATATATATATATATATACACGTATATATATATATATATATATATATACGTGTATATATATATATATATATATATATATATATAATATCGATATAATAATAATGATAATAATAATAATAATAATAATAATAAGGTCAATCTATTAGGACAATTTTTAATTTAGCATTGCCACTGCCTATTGTCTTTAAACTCAGGCATGAATGTGTTGCTTTAAAATTTTAATTCAAACATTTTTAGCAAAGTATTCCCTATTTGAAGTAAAAAAAAAAAAGAATCTGCAGTCTCCTCCTGCACTTTCATCCAAAGTGATATTTCTATCTAATTTGCTACGATTGGATATATGAGAATGTAATAATCACATCAAACATTATGCAATTTCCATTTCATGGGCTGCTAACCTCATCTCAAGATATACTACAATTCCAGGCAATCGTAGTGGCGGGACAGACTACAGCACCAAAATGCTATCACAGCCTCACTCTTTGATGGTAGGTGAGCAGATTTCACAAAAATGCCATTTCCCTGTAGCGAATCAGATGCACAAGTGTGACTGGAAGCAGATGGATAGAAACACATGCATGCATGCTGCCACTGAGACCAGCTGGACAGAAGTCTGATTTTGACTCAACTTGCGTATTTGTGATTACTACACTGGCTCTTTTCTTTTTTTCTTTTTTTTTCTTTTTTTGCAGCTTGCCTTATGATGCTACAAGGCATAAAAAAAACAGTGCACATGCTCAGCAGTTGAGTAGTGCATGAGTTTGTTAAGTGGAGAGAGATGGGACTAATGACTTGGGTGGTCTCCAAACTGCCTGTAAATGTGAAAGCTGCTATAGGCTTGGGAGCATGCAGGCCCTCCCTCCACGTGTTTAGTCTTTTCCCTAGACACTTTCTTTTAGCCGTTTTCTTCCCGCCCATCCTCCTCTCTGTTCATGAAGGGCAGCTGCAGTCATCCGGCAAATCCTAGGTAGAGTCATGGATGAAGGCGAAATATCAGCATGGTAAGCAAAAACTGTAAAATCCTCATCATGTGAATATGCTATAGTTTAATGAAGTGCTATTGGGTAAAATGTTTGTTTACCAACTTCGGGACACTTTATTTGTTTTCCAACTACAACAGTAACTTATCTGTTTTCAAACATGATTTACTACTGTATTTTTAAATGCTTATTTTCAATGTTTGTATATTTAATTTATGCGTATATCATTTAATTATTATAAAAAAATTAATTAAATATATTTTCTAGATGCTTATATCTTTACAAATGAACAAAATGTTTGTGTATTTATTTAAACAAAAATTGTCATTTATTAACAATAATATTGTCAACTTGCCATCTGGAATTATCATTAAAAACAATAAAAATGTTGATTTACACAAATTGCTTTACTTGGATTAAAACTTAAATGCTGTTTTTTGTTATTTTGTTTTTACAGAAAGAAACAACCCAGCATGAATTTGTTCTGCACTCCTCAACAAGCAGCCCCTATATGCTTTATAAAATGTCAAAATTAATGATAGTTTAACTCAATATGTGGCATTTGAATTTTTTAAGTACACTTCTATACAAAAATACCCTAACGTAGGCTTTTATATAGTTATAATAAGCAAAATGTTTAATTTGTTTGAAATAATGTTTAAAACGTTCAATTAATTGAAAATAATTTGATAAAAAAAAAATTATCATCCGATTAATCGATTTTCTAAATAATTGTTAGTTACATCCGTAATTTTTAGAAATGTTTTAGAGATCTAGAAATTCTGTTTATTTCACATCCTCTAGACAGGGCAGCCTAAAACAGAAAACCTCGAGAGTTTGGACTTCTTTATTTATAATTAATTAGATTAAAGCTGCAGCTTTTCTTATCTGGAAATTTCGGTTTCTTGCTTAAAAAGACGCAATTGCAAGCTATTTTTCTTATTGTGGGTTATTTTGCATCCATTTTCACTGCACAAATTAATATTACAATTGTGAGCACCATTTACAGAGAATTCAGGACTTCACTCGACTTCACACAGTATGCACTAATTAGTGACAAGATTAATGTAGTGACAAGCGATTTGGTACATGCATCATCATGTTAGACTCCGTATTCACACAGTTTTCTTCTGATTAGGCTTCTACTGTATCTGTATATTTGATAAATAGATATGAACTAGCTTGCTAACTCTAACTAGCTAGCTAAGCCTTTGATGTTTTCTGTTTTGTTTTGGTTTTGTTTTCTTGTCAAGATTGTCAAAGTTTGTATTTTTCAAGTTGTGTTCTGTGTCAGTGCATTTTGTTTTCCAGTCTGTGGTAGTACACTAGTCAACACACAGAAGAGTATGACTCACTGTTGTTCAATAAAATTCAGTTCAAAATACAGCAATACAGAGAAACCCGGTATCTCCTCGTGGTACTCGCCACCTGCCGAGTGGGTTCTCCAGCTAAACAACCTCACAAGGTTACTGTTTTACCACAACAACAAAGTGGATGACTATCATTCTCTACCGTCACACCAATTTATATAACCGACACATGCTTTACCACATGAACAAATAAACAGAGCTGAATGAATGGGTTTTTTTTCTGATCCTATAACATACCATTTACATTTAATCCTAGATAGTTCATTTTAGTTATTTTTGTTTGGCATATAGAAGCTGGTATGATGTGCAGAGTATCGAATTGCAGAATGGAATACATTTCTTGTGGTGGGTGAAGTTGGTTTTTGAACTGAAAAAGGATGCGATATGCATAACTCAGCATGACTGAATAGTTTAGGGTTAAGGTTATGGTTCGGGGTTGATGCCCTTTGCAAATCATTGACCTAAGCAAGGAAGAACAAGAAGAAAAAAACTGGCTATAGGACAGAGAAAAGGAAGTGGCAGAGAAACACAAGACAGCATTTTATGACTATTTATACATAAGCAATGCTCGACAACTTAAAGTTGAAACAGATTGAGAGAATTTTATATGCAGACTGTTTTTCTTTATCTGTTTAAAATAAACCTTTTAACATTGTCAAAATCTTTTAGTTGCACAGACGTTGGTTAGATGTATGAGTAGGCCTTCTGGGTCGTTACTAGGTACTAACTGTTAATTAGCTTCTAATTACTTGACACCTGACTTCTGTGTTTAACCAATAAGCCAGTAATATATTGTAACGATAAAACAAGATACATGAAAACGATGCAAAATGGTATGTAAACAAAATGTAAGCAAATCACGTAATGAAAAAGTGAAAACCCGAGCAGCACTATTCATGCTTTAAAGAATTCCTGCTTAAAGGCAAATAAAGGGGATTTGTGACACTCCTAGAAATATGTGGCACCCCTAGAAAGTTGCAGACAGATAAAAAAAAACCTAAAAACAAACTAACCTCACTGAAATAAAACAGAATATGTTGCTCAACAGCAATGAGCTGGACTCTACACCTGTACCTCATACTTTGCACTTCTGTAATACACTATATTGCCAAACGTAATGGGTCACTTGACTTTCCCAACCGTATGTGGTTCTTTCCCAAACCGTTATCACAAAGCTGAAGGCATAACGTTGTATAGGACGTCTTTGGGATGCAGTAGCATGAAATTTTCCCTTCACTTTAACTAGAAAACCCAAACCTGTTCCAGCATGGCAATGCCCCAGTGCGCAAAGCATACTCCATAGAGATATGCGTGGCATGGGTTGGATTAAAAGATCTCCTGCTTCAGGACTTTGATCTTATCTCTGTTGAACACCTTTTTTTGGTATAAACTAAAACGCTAACTAACACTCCTGTGTCTGAATGAGCAGAAATCTCCACAAACACACCAAAAACTCGTGGAACATCTTTTAAGAAGAGTAAAAGAAATTATAAGAGCAAATTGGGAATAATGTAGGATGTGATGCTAAAATAGGACATACGATATTTATGACTAAGTGACCCAATACTTTTGGTATATCTATATTTTCTTTGTATAATAAACACTTAAGATGGATAAGTAATTGGGATAATGTTACAAATTGTCATTAATGCCCAAAGCATATTAATGCCATAATGTATGTGAAGAAGAGCATAATTCATCCGGGTTGCAATCTTAACAAAATCGAGAAAACGTATCTGTGCATTAAAATGGGTGGGAATTAGTGATTGCTGTTTTTTAAAAAAAGAATCTTGCATAACTGGGTAAATGTATTAGCAGACATTCATCATTTGAGCTGGTGTATGATCTCATAGCTGTCATAATGCATACAATTCAAGCTCTGCTTATTAAGACATGAATGTGAAGAAACACCAGCAGTGTCCTCACAGTGACCTGTACAATGAATATGTTTATATAAAGGTTATATAAATGGATTATTTTGCTGTAACAGCACAGCCCATTGTGCATTATTCCTCGCAAAATGACAGATAATGCCTCATAAGCATTTACCTCAAAAAAAGATTTGTAATTCATATAATATCGTAGATATGTTTAAATGTATTTGTTATCCTTAGGAAAATTCCCTAATAAGAACATATATTGTTTTTATAAACATAATTATTTTTTTACTAAGGATTTCTCAGGAAAAAAAGGAATTGTCTTTTTTATGGTTCCCATAGCAATAAGTAATCTTCTTATAGCTCTGGGATCCATAATATATCCAGTAAAATTAACATTTAACTACTTCTTATTAAAATGATTGAGTAAAGGACATTTTACCCCAAGGTGCACTTTACTGAACGTGACCCTACCTACGTTTCTTTTTTTATTATTATTTTTTTTTTTAAATACAGTTTAAAGAAAATGTATTTCAATTAATTGCTAAATTTCGCTCACAAACATTTTCAGGTATTTTTATATAAATTTATTAAATTAAAATTCTGTTGAAACTAAGGTTTGCACAGTTAAATACAAGATGCTTTATGATGTGATTGTTTACAAACTGTCCTAAAAAGGTGCAGAAAAAAGCACTTTCACTGTGTGTTGCCTTATTATATTTCTGTTTTTCTTTTTTTTGGTTCATGTAGATTCGATGGACTAAGACAGCAGGAAGTGTGTCAGACCGTTTCCAGGATTCAAGTGTCTTTAATGAGACACTTCACATCGCTAAGATCCAGCGGCACCAAGGAGGACGCTATTACTGCAAGGCAGAAAATGGACTCGGCTCGCCAGCAATCAAATCCATCAGAGTGGATGTCTACTGTAAGTATGTCTTACATTATATACATACTGTACATATACACACATACATTCATTTGTGTGGGTATGTATATGTACATATATTTGTGTCTATAAATATGTGTGTGTGTGTGTGTGTGTGTGTGTGTGTGTGTGTGTGTGTGTGTGTGTGTGTGTATATATATATATACACATACATATATACACACACACACACACACACACACACACACACACACATATGAATATACAGTACATATACAGTGTGTTAAGTAGGCACTTAACAGGCTTTGCTGTATTGACAGAAGCAGTTATACTGAATATTTACTAGCAATGCATTATTTCTGTTATTGATTACCGATCGACTAGAGGTTACACTTTGCAGTGACTCAATGGCTTTGCCGTTAATTACTCGATTCTCCAAATCTGCTGCTGGATTACATATTGATACATTTTTATGCAACATCAATGCCATCAGTAAAAGGGTTAATCAGATTTGTAAAGAACAACTTATTAATTCAGAAGCTGAGTTCAGAACAGTGTTTCAAAACCCGTTGCGATTTTGCGCTTTAGTTTAATGTATTAATTAATATATTTCATGTTTAGGGTAATGGTGTTAGTGTAGAAAGTCTCTGCAAATGTTATTGCACATGTATAATGAAGCTAAAATGGTAAAGGGGATTTTAAGTGTGTTGAGTGAGATTTATAAATATTTTATGTACAGCTTATGAGAAATATAAAGTTGTGATTGATTGCCTTTATCTCATGTTGAAACATTTCTATACTGATCGAAGTCAACCTGCATCTTGACCCTGACCCCATCTATAAAGCATGAGGGCTCACTGAATGGTGTGATATGTAGGGAAATTATCTAAATCATATACATTTGCCATCAGGGTTTTATTAATCTGGTTATATAGTACCTAGTATAATGTTCTGGTGATATGCAGATGCTTAATCTTCTAAGGCTTCCAGTCAGCTCTGATATGATTGCTAATATTATTTAATGGTTCATAAAAAGGCTCATTTTATTTTTTCCAGATATTGCCTTCGTAGTTTTGTCACTGAATAGACTAATGCAAGCTTCATACTAGTGTGACAAGATTGCGTGTGAAAAATACTATGTTTCACTTCTTGGAAGTCTCCAATACATTTATTATTGTTAAGTGCTCCTTAAAACCATCATGCCGTGTGACACTTTCTTGCATTAATGAATATGTCACAGTTACTGTAAAGAAATCTTCATGAAAATTTAGTCTGGACTCTGGTGGATGTTTGAACTACTGTATAGACACATAATAACACTTTAAAAGCCAAAAATCAAAAATCATTAAAGTAGCTTTTCTGTGGATGAATATCAGGATCACCTCTGATTAAGTGCTTGAAAACTGAGTGCAATCAAACTATCATGTTTCTTGGTACTGTTGCAATTCAACAATCTCTTTATTTCCATTTCACTCAATTTTCCAATGCACTTAGGCTTATTTTTTGTTCTCTTTTTTGTTCATGTGACTTCAGAAGAAGCACATCACTCACAATGCCAGATAATAGATTCAAAGATTTACATTTTACATTTAATGTAAGCTTAATTATGTACTTTTTATTTTCTCTTGCTTACTCCTATCCGGCTCATATTTGTAAAAAAAAAAAAAGTAACTGGAAATTAAATTCACTGTAAAGTTTGGACACACAAGGACACTGTACTGTATATATATATATATATATATATATATATACAGGGAGTGCAGAATTATTAGGCAAGTTGTATTTTTGAGGATTAATTTTATTTGAGGATTTAATTTGAACAACAACCATGTTCTCAATGAACACAAAAAACTCATTAATATCAAAGCTGAATATTTTTGGAAGTAGTTTTTAGTTTTAGCTATTTTAGGGGGATATCTGTGTGTGCAGGTGACTATTACTGTGCATAATTATTAGGCAACTTAACAAAAAACAAATTTATACCCATTTCAATTATTTATTTTTACCAGTGAAACCAATATAACATCTCAACATTCACAAATATACATTTCTGACATTCAAAAACCAAACAAAAACAAATCAGTGACCAATATAGCCACCTTTCTTTGCAAGGACACTCAAAAGCCTGCCATCCATGGATTCTGTCGGTGTTTTGATCTGTTCACCATCAACATTGCGTGCAGCAGCAACCACAGCCTCCCAGACACTGTTCAGAGAGGTGTACTGTTTTCCCTCCTTGTAAATCGCACATTTGATGATGGACCACAGGTTCTCAATGGGGTTCAGATCAGGTGAACAAGGAGGCCATATCATTAGATTTTCTTCTTTTATACCCTTTCTTGCCAGCCACGCTGTGGAGTACTTGGATGTGTGTGATGGAGCATTGTCCTGCATGAAAATCATGTTTTTCTTGAAGGATGCAGACTTCTTCCTGTACCACTGCTTGAAGAAGGTGTCTTCCAGAAACTGGCAGTAGGACTGGGAGTTCAGCTTGACTCCATCCTCAACCCGAAAAGGCCCCACAAGCTCATCTTTGATGATACCAGCCCAAACCAGTACTCCACCTCCACCTTGCTGGTGTCTGAGTCGGACTGGAGCTCTCTGCCCTTTACCAATCCAGCCACGGGCCCATCCATCTGGCCCATCAAGACTCACTCTCATTTCATCAGTCCATAAAACCTTAGAAAAATCAGTCTTGAGATATTTCTTGGCCCAGTCTTGACGTTTCAGCTTGTGTGTCTTGTTCAGTGGTGGTCGACTTTCTGCCTTTCTTACCTTGGCCATGTCTCTGAGTATTGCACACCTTGTGCTTTTGGGCACTCCAGTGATGTTGCAGCTCTGAAATATGGCCAAACTGGTGGCAAGTGGCATCTTGGCAGCTGCACGCTTGACTTTTCTCAGTTCACGGGCAGTTATTTTGCGCCTTGGTTTTTCCACACGCTTCTTGCGACCCTGTTGACTATTTTGAATGAAACGCTTGATTGTTCGATGATCACGCTTCAGAAGCTTGGCTATTTTAAGACTGCTGCATCCCTCTGCAATATATCTCACTATTTTTGACTTTTCTGAGCCTGTCAAGTCCTTCTTTTGACCCATTTTGCCAAAGGAAAGGAAGTTGCCTAATAATTATGCACACCTGATATAGGGTGTTGATGTCATTAGACCACACCCCTTCTCATTACAGAGATGCACATCACCTAATATGCTTATTTGGTAGTAGGCTTTCCAGCCTATACAGCTTGGAGTAAGACAACATGCATAACGAGGATGATGTGGTCAAAATACTCATTTGCCTAATAATTCTGCACTCCCTGTATATACACATGACGCACAATCGTAATTAATTGTAACCTAATTGCACACTTTTATCTGTTCTAAATGTACCTTAAAATAATACTTTTTAAGTTTTTAATACTTTAGTTAACATGGTCAGGGACGATTATGGATGCTTTATGCAAATGTATGTATGTTTATTTTAAGTAAAACTATACAACATAAAGCAGAGAAGCTAAATATTCTTGTAAATGCTTTAAACGTAACTATGGTGTTTCAAATTATGTAAATCATCAGGACACAAAGTTAAAGTTTTGCTATGTTTTCACACGGACGGTTGATGAGGTGATGCCCGATAGACTAACTTTCATACGGATTACAAAGAATAAAACAACCTAAATGTTAGTGAATACTTGCCTCACAGACATAATAATAATATATGTATAGAAAGCTTAAATTGTGAATCTGTTCATCTAAACGTAGTCTATACATATACACATATATATTTTATTATGTCTGTGAGGGAAGTATTCACTGAGAATTAGGTTGTTTTATTTATGTTTGTGAAAAGAGATGTCAGAAACGGCAGAGAGCGCCCCCTGTCTGTTTTCTTAATTTTAAAAAAGCGTTTTGTTCTTATTTTGAGTGTATACAAATGAAAGTAGACCATTTACAGATTCAAAATGTTTTTTTTTATATTTCTGTTGTCTGCATTATCAAGAAAAGAAAAAAAGTAATTTTAGTTTGTTTCGGTTTCTCAAACCCAGAAGGCGGATGTGTGTATCATGGCAGATTTCTTTTGTGTTGCTTGATTTGAGACTTGGCCCCTCACTAAAACAAATGTTTAGTGATTGAAAATTATTTTTCTGTGGAGTTTTTTTTTTTATCTGAGTAAAGAAAGGACGTCATGTATAAATGTGTGTTGAACTAAAGGTTTTAATTTCGCGTCTTTTATATTAATTTATTTATTTATATTTTCAATGAAAACGGTCAAACAGAAATGCGCTCGTTAATATAGTCAGTGCCATTAAAATGAATTTATATACATATTTATAAATAGTATGCTGGCCAGAAGGTTGGAATAAACCTGCTGGAAATAAAAAATCCCTTCAATCCACATTGTTGTTTTTTTTTGCTACTATTTGCCCCTTTTTTCCTCGGAGTGTTTTCTAAGCAACAATGCGGCTCTCTCCAGAAGTCAGTTATTGAGCAAAAATGGTCTCTTCTACCAAAATAACAGTTTTAAGAAAGCAGAATTTCAATCACATGTTGATCCAATTCCTAGTATTGGTTATTTTCTATGCCCGGAAAGCAGCATTAGTGAAGTTTGAATCGTGATAGCAATTGTTGTTTAAAACATACGGTATATCCTTGCCTTTGGCCTCGTCTTTTTTATACCATGTATTTTTCATTAGTTATGGGTTATGTTGAACATCTTGCAGAAATGTAGCTTTACCCCCCCAGAGAACTATTGAATCCGTCGACCAGCAGTGAGGATAATTGATGGGCTTTTGCTAGTTCCCAGTATTTTTAGTGCTTTAGTACTGCAAGGCCTTGATTGCTAATTAGAATTGTAATTGCTACTTTGGACACTGGGACACGTAACATTTACAGCTTGGTAACATTAATGTTGCTGAATCTACTGTTTGGTGCAATTGCACTTGTTAACATGCATGAAATATGATTGAACCTGCCAGTTCTTGGATGGACAGTTTAATTTAATTAAAGTTGTTTTAGAAAGCTGGATCGTGAAAGACCAGATTAGGTGCGGATGCGCAATATTGGGCAGCAGTCAGGAGGAAAAAAAAAACCAGTGAGGGAAACCTGAAAGATTTCATCCAGCATTTAGTGATCTTCTATTGCTCAAATTGCATGATTGGTTAACTTTCTCTGTTCCAATGGAATTATTTGTGTGATTTCTATCGAATCAGAGGACAAAGAAAGTCATCCTAAGTAGAATTCATACCCCCAACTGAAACCAGCCCTTGGGCCTTTTCTCACAGATCTGAGAGAACAAGATAAGCATGTGCATTATGACTGAAGCTCCTTGAAGCCAGTCAGGCAAAGCCAGCGGGAGTAATCGGCACGCTGCTGATCCAGCTCTACCTGATCTGCTGTAGCGGCTTGGTGGTGGGATATGGATTGGGCAATAGAGTGAATTTTTGAGGTAATTTCCCTGGACACTTTGCCCAGGTGGCCTTTGAGCCCAGAGCTGCCCTGGTGAGCACAAAAAAATCTCTGAATCTTCAGTAATTAATGAGAATTGCTCTTCTCAGCGGCTCGGGAGTGCTGAAATTGCCCACTCTCTCACTGATTCACTTTCAGACCATCTTGAGCATTTTTCTTTTTTTTTTGTGTAATGTTTTATAGTCCAATGCCTTAAGTGTCTTTAAGTCTTTTATAAGATTTAAGATAAACAGCTTCTGTCTGTGTGCAGATAAGCAGTGTGCTATTGCACTGTAGGACACTTTCACAGAATGGTTATTTACGTAAACAACATTAATCTAGGTAATTTCTCCTCTGCAACCTTCACTGAATTCATTGAGCTGGTTTCACTAGTGTAAGCAACGTTTTTTAAACTTAATGGTTTCCCTGCTATATGCTCCATCATTAAACTTGCACAACAAAGAGCAAATAATAGACGCCCTATTTACAGCTTACTCCGACTAAACACTGTATTATTTCTACATGATGTACATCCCTCACAGCAACAATTCAATTCTGTTCTATTAAAAAAAGCTTTGAGAGCCATTTTTTACAGTATTACCATGTTTGTTGTGCATAGACTTTGGAAAGTGAAGTAGTAGAGCAAGAAATAAATAAATAAATATATATACACACGTGTATAATGGCCTTGTAGAGACATCGTGAGGTATCGTGAGACACGTAGAACACGTCGTGAATTAAAAAAACATTACAATTTTAAATGTTTGAATTGAAATCCTTCCTGAAGGCATCAATAATGGTAATAATATAAATATTGCAGTATTTAATAAAACAATCCTTTTAAAGTCAGTCAGATTTGTCTCACCAGAACCACAAAATGCTGTTGTGGACACTTTGTTTTGTTAAATAGTTTTTATTAATAATTTTTGGAAGAATAAATTATGTAACAGTAGACCATACAAGTCCTTTTGAGGTAGTTGTTGCTATAGAAACTGTGTTTGAGTGAGTACATTAATATCTGTCTGTTATATGTTTTCGGTCTCATGTACCCTACTTTCCTGGATATACATGTATGTCTGGATGGATGAGAGCACACAAAGGAACACATAACATTAAATACCAAGTCGTTAGCTAGAAACAAGGGTGTATGTTAAACGTGGCTACAATTGCAAAAAAAAAAAAA
>MU570217.1:1155523-1227763 GCA_024362625.1 Silurus asotus
AAAAAATAAACTTGAAATCATGTGTGCCACAATTATTGGCACCCCTGATGTTAATACTTTGTACAACCTCCTTTTGCCAACAAGACAGCACTTAATCTCCTCCTATAACATTTCACAAGATTGGAGAACACAGAGAGAGGGATTTTTGACCATTCTTCTTTGCACAATCTTTCTAGATCATCCAGTGTCCTGGGTCCTCTCTTATGCACTCTTCTCTTTAGCTCGCCCCACAGGTTTTCGATTGGGTTGAGGTCTGGGGACTGAGATGGCCATGGGAGGACCTTGAGTTTGTGACTGCTGAACCACTTTTGTGTAGATTTTGCCACATGTTTTGGATCATTATCTTGCTGAAAGACCCAATGACGACCCATCTTCAGCTTTCTGGCAGAGGCCATCAGGTTTTTATTTAAAATATCCTGGTACTTCAAAGCGTTCATAATGCCATGCACCCTAACAAGTTTCCCAGGGCCTTTGGAAGAGAAACAGGCCCACAGCATCACAGATCCTCCACCATACTTCACGGTGGGCATGAGGTGCTTTTCGGCATACTCATCTTTTGTTTTACGCCAGACCCACTTATAGTGTTTGTTGCCAAAAAGCTCAATCTTAGTCTCATCTGACCAAAGCACAAGATCCCAGTTGAAGTCCCAGTACCGCTTAGCAAACTCCAGACGTTTACGTTTGTGAGTGTTAGTGAGAAAAGGCTTTTTCCTTGCATGCCTCACAAACAGCTTGTTTGCATGTAGAGAGCGTCTGATGGTTGTTTTAGAGACTCTGTGACCCCAAGATGCCACTCTTTGATGCAATTCTGTGACGGTGAGCTTGGGAAATTTTTTTACTTCTCTTACCATCCTCCTCACTGTGCGTTGTGGCAAGATAAACTTGGGACATGGTGTGTTCTCTTGTCTTTGCCATGTTGACAAATGGGTAAGAGAATTAGGCCTCTGTGTCATGTCATATTTATACCCCAGGGAAACAGGAAATCATTAATTACTAATTAAAAGTCCTTAGATACCCTGACCAAACTTAGCAACTACAGAAAAATATATATATATAAAAAAAATAAAAAATTAAATGTTTCAGAGGAATTGTTAGGGGTGCCAATAATTGTGGGACACATGATTTCAAGTTTTTTTTTTTTCTTAAGTTTAATTTTTTTTACCACCAAAGTAATGTACTTAAATGTTATTTACATTTATTGTGATAAAAAAAAGCATTGAAAGAAAGGGAAAAATGGCACAGCCATGGACTTCTTGTGTAGATCAATTAAAGTCAACTTCAAATTTACTGTTAATCCAAATTAAGGTTTTTTGTGCAACCAAAATCTTGCATGCGAAAGTACATAATTTCTTTGCATAAATAAACAAATAAATAAATAAACACCCTTATTAAACAGATTATAATTGGACCATGCATGAGATTTGATGTAAACACTCCTTTTATTGGAAAAAGACTAAGCTAAATATAAATAATAGATTCCTTTTAGATTTCATCAAAAAAATGAGATAATTTCTGTATAATACTCCTGATGTTTTTTGTGTGAATAGAGATGTACAAGTTCATCCGATATAAATGTACTTTCTTTTAATGTGTATTGTTTACAAATACACAATATGACCTAAATTTTGTGGACACTTGACTCTAAAAACACTTTTCCCTACTAGAATGGCTGTAGGGTTTTGTGTTCATTTAACCATAGGAACATTAAAGAGGTCACGCACTGATGTCTGTTAAGGAAGTCAGTGTTTCAGTGTATTCTAAATGGCGTTTAGTGGAGTTGAAGTTAAGGCTCAGTGGAGGAAACGTAAGCTTCGTTGCAATACTTTAGGGATGTTTGGTTGTGATGGTCAGGTGTCTTCTTACTTTTGGACACACAGTGTGCTGTATCTACTTAGAACTATTGTAGCCACTCTAGTTTTTTTTCATAGGCCAGAATAGAGTTACTGTTGCTATCCTTGGACATTGTGTACAAGCAGTATCACCATGAGAAATAAAAAAACAGCTGAATGCTTTCTTGGCTGCTGGCTTGAAGGAAATTAGTGCAGTTATGTAAACATCTTGTGAACATGTATAATTAGGGACTAAAAATCATCTTGAAAATTAGGGCTGCACCATTAACTGTATGTTTATCATTATAGCGATGTTGGTTACAGCACTAAATATGTGGTAAAAGGCTGTGATACCAGAACAGCACAGGTCAAAGCCTATTACTCACAGCAGAGTGGTTTGCACCGAAGCACACGAAGACAAAAACACAGCTAGCAGCAAGAATATATGCGAGAAAAGAATTGGTACTACTGTAATGCAAAATGTGTCAGGTAATAGTGGCCCTGTGTTATTTGACTGGAACATTAATAATTACTAGCTTTTACCCTTATTCCAGCCTGAAATGTATTTTTGTTCTTCTGTATTTCTGTTGCTCGTTTTTTGAATAGTGAATAGTGAATATCCAATATATATTATATACACATACATATACATGTACTGTAATTTCTATACTATAAAGCACGCCTATATATAAGCCGCACCCACTGAATTTCACAATTATTTTTATTTTTAACATAAATAAGCCATAAATATTGTCTACACTGATGTACTTTACACAGGCTTACACAGCCGTGCAGCTCAGAACACAGGTGAGGTGCGTTTTTTCGTTTCCGTTCGGAAATTTCATTGGTCTAATGTTATGGGGTTTAGTTTTTTGGCTTGAAGTTTGTGAAACCGGGAAAAACTCAGGAAAAATAAATTAATTAGCCGCTTCGTTGTTAAGGCTGCGGGGTTCAAAACATGGGAAAAAAGTAGCGCCTTATAGTCCGAAAAATACGGTATATGATGTACTTTATGTAGAGCAAAAAGAAGCTTTTTATGACTGCTAACTGCAATTAGCATGAAAACAATATTCCTCTGTAAAAATACGTGGTAGCATCATGATTCTTTTCTTTTGTATGCACTTTCAATACTTTTATTACATTATCTGACACATGTAGTTATTTAATATTATTGCTGTTTGTTATCTATTAATTTTTTATTCATTAATATTCTGTAGCCATTATATTCTGGTCAGGTTTGCAGTAGATCTAGTGAATATCTCCTAAAAAACTAGGGCAAGGTGGGAAAAATTGGAACACCTCTCGATCACAGGACACCATACAAACATATAAAAGAAATATTCCAACCTTGCCTCAGGTTAGTAACAGTTTAGGCAGTGGAAGAAGGTATAAGGGCACTGATAGGCCACAGTGAGGAGGGAAACAAAACAAAGAATTTATTATGAAGATCTGTATGAAATATTGTCCATAAAATGCAGCCCAATCAGAAATCCTGAAAGGTTTGTTTGTGGTAGACTAGTTAGAAGTAAAAAAAAATAAAAAAAAATGCACCCACAGTGTAGCATGCAAAAAAATCTGAATATTTTATCTATTTAGCTTTCAAAAGAAATGACATGAACATGTTTTTCTGCATTTAAATATAAATAGTAAATGTTTTATCTATAAACGCATAAAATATAAAAGGGATTGTTAATTTAGTTCTATTGTTAGTTGAATGGGATGATTTATATTGCAGCTACTGCGCTTTGACTTTAAGGTTATATGAAGACAGAGTGCAGCATCTGCAGGTTTTAGAGTCTAAAAGGTCAGTTCGCTATCATAGCATTTAGGTTTAAATGAAGACATCATAAATACCTATTGAAAAGGTGTCTATTATCAACCTCTGACACTGTGGCTGGACACTTATCAACACAAACAGCAGCCATTATCATCATCAACTCTGCTGAAATGATCACTCAGAGGTTTAGGCTTCTCAGCTGCTCACTTATTTCCTTCTGTGTTATATGTCATTGGTTGTTCTTTATCATTATTCAAAGCAAGCATGTCTATTTATCTTTATACCTCCTAATCATAGACCTGCCAGATATAAACTCGAGCACAGGTAAGTAATGAAAAAGAGGGAAAACTTTAAAATGGCTTCTCATTCATCAAAAAGCAGGACACTACAAAAGCCCTGCAAATGAATTATGGAACAAAATGTCTGTATGCAAAAGCATCTACAATTAAGGGCAGAGGTTCTGTTTTCTCTCTCTCTCTCTCTCTCTCTCTCTCTCTCTCTCTCTCTCTCTCTCTCTCTCTCTCTCTCGCCCTCTCTCGCTTTATCTCTCTCGCTCTCTCTAATATATATATATATATATGTGTGTGTGTGTGTGTGTGTGTGTGTGTGTGTGACAAGAATGTTGAAGTATTGTTTACGTTATGTGCCGAGGTGACCATTGATATTGATATGCCGCCTCTGTTCCTGCTGTTTGCTAGTTTCATAATTACAAAGGGAATTATAGAATTTCTGCCTGCCAAGTTGCCTTATAAAACTTTCTATTTCCGTGATGATAAGTCTCTTTGCAGTGGCAGCTTTAATTTGCAAACTGATAGGTGTGCAGTATCAGAACGTTGGAAAAGTCGCTCTGCTCGACGAAACCTTGCTGTGAACAGACACTTAATCTTGCCTTTGCCTGAATCACAATTTCAGCAGCCAGTCTTAATATGTGAAATCATCCATCTAACTCTGAGAGAAAGGCATGTTTGCGGCTGGGCTCCACACTTGGAACACAGACGATGCTGCGGGCTGTTTTTACATCTCCGAGCTGAGGGGGTGATGACATAGTTTTTGCCTATCATAGCTCTGTGACTGGTAATAGCCTTTCCTTCTAACACCTTTACCTCCATATCTCAATGTAAATAGCTCCTGGGGAATTAGGCTAGTCTGCTTCTCGCAAGTCTATGATCGTAACAACCTTATCTGCTGCCTCATTAACTGTACATCTGGAAGTTGACAATTTGTACATTTCAGGGTTTGGGACAAATTGCTTATCTTGGGCTAATAGGCCTATTTTTACACGGAAAGTTGCAACGCGGATGTCACCCGGGTCACTGGTGTCTCGTGTAATCAAGCTGGGACAGTGATTAGTGCCACCCAGTCAGGGTGAATTTAATTCCAGTCCTGTGACACCTAGCAATGACAGCTTGATGGGGGTTATCTCCATAATGACTGTTGTAGATTGCTCTGGAATAGAGGACTGCATTTGATTAAGACCCCAGCCTGCTCTGTGTGGTGCTCTGAATTATATGACGTGTGTGAAAAATGGTGGAAAAAATTAAAAAATCTTACAGCACCGTAATGAATATTTATTCACTGTTGTGAATGAGAATTAAAAAAATCACCATCACAATGTTCTTTTTTATTTATTGTATGTACTTACTAATAGCCACCCATAGCCAGAAAGCATAGGAAATATCATTGTTGTGCTCTGTGGGTGGGAGTAAGAGCTATTTTCCTGTGTCCTGTTGATCAGAGTGACACTATCCAACAGTGCAGTCATGCATATTAAAAA
This sequence comes from Silurus asotus, assembly GCA_024362625.1. NCBI lineage: Eukaryota > Metazoa > Chordata > Actinopteri > Siluriformes > Siluridae > Silurus > Silurus asotus. The sequence goes on from MU570217.1 coordinate 1,160,904, forward strand.
AAAACAAAAAAACAACAAGTATTAAGTGCTCTCCTTCGAGCATGTTTGACTGCCCTGTGATGTTGAAGTAATGCTGTGCCTGGCTTCAAGTACCTCAGCAGGATCATGTGTTAGTCTCCACCCTCAACGGTTTGTTGTTGTGCCTCAGAGGAGAGTTAGCTAGTGGGCAGAAATTAAATGTCCATATATTAAATGTGTTAAATATTCAATTGATATAATCTAATCTATCTTTTCAAACATTATTCAGTAATAATTATTATGATACCCAAGCAACTGTTTACTTTTAAATTTTTTTTTCTATTTATTTAAAATTATTAAATAGTGCTGTCACATTAAAAGCTTTTATTGTAATTTCAACCATATATAGCTGATGCAGTACACAGTGAAATGAGACAACGTTCCTTTAGAACCCCACACAACATAGAGCTACAACACACAACATAGAGCTACAACACACAACATAGAGCTACAACACACAACATAGAGCTACAACACACAACATAGAGCGACATACAGAACATAGAGCGACATACAGAACACAGATCTAAGCACTAAAGTAAGTCTTATACTCTGGGCCTTAATCATTGTTCGCGTAAGTTCCTTCTAGTGATGGGCCGTTCGCGAATGATTTTTTCATTTTGAACAAGTAGTAGTCTCAAAAAGTGATTTGCTCACTTCTACTGGTTGTGCTCGAGCAAAGCATCGCAAATCTTTGTAGGTTATGTAAAGGAAAAAAGTATTAAGTAGTTCATCTCATCAGTCCTCTGGTCTGGGTCTTTCGTTCTTTTATCACGAGACGCCCATAGACGATACACCAGAGGTGGGAGACTCGAGTCATATGACTTGACTCGAGTCAGACTCAAGTCACAATTTTCTGTACTTGAGACTTACTTGACTAGATCTCTGAAAAGACTCGACTTGACTTTAGACTTGCTCCCTGTGACTTTAGACTTGACTCGGACTTGTGCCTATTTACTTGAAATGACTTGTGGAAAAAAAATTTTTTTCAATTATTGTGATTTTTTTTTTATATAATTTAAGAATGGACTATATATTTTCCAATAAGTCGGCGAACCCAATCCACTCTTGCGCATTGTGCCTTAATCATTGTTCGCGTAAGTTCCTTCTAGTGATGGGCCGTTCGCGAATGATTTTTTCATTTTGAACAAGTAGTAGTCTTAAAAAGTGATTTGCTCACTTCTACTGGTCGTGCGCGAGCAAAGCATCGCAAATCTTTGTAGGTTATGTAAAGGAAAGAAGTATTAAGTAGTTCATCGCATCAGTCCTCTGGTCTGGGTCTTTCGTTCTTTTATCATGAGACGCCCATAGACGATACACAATGCAATAGATCGATTTTCGGTCTGAATCTTGACATTGTTACAATAATTATGGGAGTCATGTGACAAAAGAACTAACGACACGGCAGATATGGGAGGTAAGCAACTCATTCTGTTTAGCATAATTTATGCTTAGCATATTTACATTATTTGAACTATAATCAAAGTTTGTGTATGTAGTCATGTTTCTGGGATCTGCTTATTGAAACTGTAAAATTTTATATTTTTTTCTGATCAAATAACTCAAATGAGCTAAATGACTCAAAAAAGATTTGTTCATTCTGATGAACGAGATTTAAAGAACCAAAGCACTAAAATGATCTGATCCGATCCGTTCCCATGACTAGTTACCTTCCTGTTTTTCCTACTGATTTTTCACATCAGCATGACAGTAGGGGGCAGTAGGTAGTCTCCAGATAAATCACAATTTCAACCATGATAAAGTAATTCTTGAAGAAATGGGTGAAAAAAACAAAAAAACATTAGGTATGGTCTGTATATATAAAGTTTTTAGCAGTCGCAGCTCGAATTGCTATGTGCACATTGTCTGACCCTTAGACTAGGATGCCTAAGGCTACAGTGTTTCAGCTGCTGGATCAAGCCAGTGGTGGAGTCTGCTTTAACCATTCTTGACATGTCTACTTATCTGTGATTCTCTATTTGGTATTATTTGCTGCAGGTGTGCTGTCTGATCATGTCAGAAATCACAGTTCCAGAATATCAAATTTCAGTTATGTTTATAGAAAAGGGATTACAATCGCAGTGACGTTAGATCCCTTGTATCCGTGTAGGGAGAAGTTGAAATCCTCCCAGCTGATAACAAACACTATATACTGTACGTATTGTACATAGCTATGAAAAAATTACATTTTTACATCACTACTATTATACTTTATGTATTGATACTCTCATGCTTTTGGGCAATTACTAAGTAAAACAGGGGGGTTGCTTAAACATAACACAAGTGTTGGTCTAATAATAGAGATGACAAAGTAAAACAGCAGATTCCGAGGTTCAACTGTACAGAAAAGGGATTTAACAATTGCTGCCTCTGAGATAAAGTGAGTAATGAGTAGTATATTGCATAGTTTGTTTTCTGAATGCTTATATAGTATTTGGTGTGATCATGTGTGTCCCGTCTGTGTTCAATGTAACTGTGAACATTAGACTTCTAATAAATTCCAGAAATCAATGGTGTCCATGTTTGTATTCTGAAAGGCAATCTGGGAACTTGAGTTAATCACCAAGTTTGGCACTGATATGTCTTGTAATTGAAATTGGCGGCATCTGTGGTCACCAGTTATTCCGATGTCCCAGAAGTCTTTATACATAGTTTATATTAACACTGAAATATCTTCCAATTTTTTTTAACGGATGGAACACAAAGATGTCTTGAGGGTATAATAGACCTGCAATTGCTCACATAAGAACAGGCATGTTAACACGGTTTAATAATGTATAGGAGAAGAAAAACTCTCAAATAGCAATCTTAAAGTAGATATATTGTGAATAAAATTACATTTTACCAAAATACACGGAGGATTTTTATACATTTACATATTTAGTATTTAGCACAAACTGCCCGAAATCCTAAAGAGCGTTTGTGGGCTGCGTGTGTACTGTAGTGTGGGTATTATGAGAAACCTAAGCATGCTTTTTTTGCTTACAGCCTCGGAGTTTAAGCAAATCTTTCAAGCGTGACTGCTATTTTGCATGATAGATAATTGCACTACAGTATTGTGGCCAACTACATCAGCAAAACTGATGTATTACTGAAGTTGGGTTTTGTTGAAATTCATAGCGTTTTGTAAGTCAGTCTGCACATTTGCATATTTATCATTCATAGCTACCGGGGCCTATTTCCGTCTTTTTTTAAACACATATTGTGACCTAGAAATAACCATCTGACAAACTGCATACTGCCTCACAGCGGCTCACGGTAACATTTAAAGGTCATGCTTAAAGGGCAGACAAATTCCTACAAACCTGCAAATACAGTTACTACATACTAAATTCTACATATACTCCACTCTTCCAATTCAACATGTGATGTGTGATCCCATCTCTGGCAACCTTGTTCTTATCAGGGCTGTGTAATCAAACACAGTAGGTCAGATTTAAATGGTACAAAATGTGCCAATAAGCTTTGCAGCTCCTCTATTCTTCGTAACGAATCAGTGTATTTATTTAAAAGCAGTCGTCTCCGCCCAAATGGCACCACTTCACTGCTCAGTCCTATGTGTTGCCTTCGTCTTAAAGGTAATTGCTCCAACCTGCGTGGCTGTAATGGATCCTGGATGAAGTATTGACCGTCTCTAGATTCTGATTAAGGGGCTGTTGGGTAGAACGTGTCTTAATGAAAGTGAGGAATCAGCATTCTGGTGGGCGCCCTGCGTACTTTGATTAGGCTGGGATCTTCATTCGCCCTGAGGAGGATTGAAAGAGGATGCTAAATTAAAGGGTGCGTTTACTGATTAACATTTTCAACGTGTTCTGTATTTCCTCTCGAAATTGTAATGGCATGATTGGCGAACGTTTATTAAGATGGTTATGGACTCCATGGCTGAGGAAAAAGGTCAACACTAATCATTTCTGATTCTGACTCAGAACATTGCATATTCTCTGCTTTTCTGACTTGTTAATGCAGGATTGCAATGCCGGGGGAATCGATTGTGCCTTGCACACAGTTGGAATTGAGGAGGATCTTGCTGAGTGCACAAATGAGCATGTGTTAAAAAAACATGTATACACACAGTGTATATATAGTGTAAAGTGTGTGTGTGTGTGTGTGTGTGTGTGTGTGTGTGTGTGTATATATATATATATATATATGCCTTTTTGCCTATGTTTGTGGAGATACTGCTGGAGGCTGTACATTTCCCATTGGATGAATAAAGTATCTATCTATCTATCTATCTATCTATCTATCTATCTATCTATCTATCTATCTATCTATCTATCTATCATATTGGCCAGTAAAAATCTTTAATCTTTAACTTACTATGTAGTCCTTATATTTCATATTTATCATTGGCACATCATACAAAAGAAATCTGACATTTTCACTTCTGACTTGGATTACATATATACAACATACTGTATATACAATTCTTTTTTAAAGATTTGAATCTGACATAAGCTGCTTCATCACTTACATGTAATTTTCAAGTGCATCCATCTTGTATACCAACTTATGTTACAGAGTTTTTGCATTGATAAAACAATCCATTATGAACTTTGCCACAATCGAGCTGCATCTTTGTTCATATGTGCATCCAGCACATCAAGTTGAAGTTCAGGCAGGTGTGGGATGCAGGTGGTATTAAAAAAATAAATTGTTTTAAAACATAAACAATAAAACCAGGTCTGAGCAGTAAATGAATCAGAATGGAGTATTTAAGTTTGCCGTCGGAATGTAGCCTAAAGGCAGACTAAATGTTATATCAAGTTGCGCTGAGAAGCAGACTGATTGTGGAAGATGTAATATACTATAGTTGGTCTGATGTCTGATGTAGTGCTCAGCCAATGTCCTAGCTGGAGGCATCAGCAGCGCAGGTCACTGATTAAGAAAGGCGGTGTGTGTCCTTGTGCGGCGGTGGAGTAAGTAAAATGGAATTGCAATCTGGCAGGCTCTATAATGTTTTTTTTTCCCCTTACATGGGAAAAACCTAGGAAAGTGCTGAGTAGCCTGCTCTTTTACAATATTCCACCTTTTATTATTTCACCATGTCTCCTGGTGCATATGTATTGTAGATATCTGTACATCTTTGGGCACTTTCTTCTCTAATTTATTTTCAGATCAAAACAATGGCCAGTGACTATTCTTGCATTGATTAGGTAGGACGCTAGCATATTTAAAGCAATTGGTTAAAAACAATGTTTTATGACCAAGTCGTCTTAACTGGAAAGTGAAGAAACTTTTCTTGAATGTATTGTTTAATTTTGCTACACAGCCATTAAAATAGTTTGACAAGTTGGAGTCTTTTTTCTCATGGACTTACGTAGAATACGTTTTATTCTGTTGCCCATTCAAGTTTCAATTTTAAGTGGGAACAAGTTGGAGAAGAGCCAAGAATTCTGTTTTAATCAAGCTCTGAGAACATTTTAAAAGGCTTGAATCATGCTTTCAAAAAATGCTTCCCATTAGATACTGCAACTCTTTAAACTTCTGCAGATGAGACTGTAGAAAAAACAACAGCACCATTTTAGTCATAGAGTATCCATGAGCGAAAACCACAACAAAGAAATCATTCTCATATCTTTCTCTCCCTCCCCTCCCCAACCCACAAATTTATTGACAGATGAAATCCTGCTACTCTTTTAAAAGTGTGAGATATGAACAATATTTATTTCACTTGGGTAACAAAGTGTCATAAGCCTTAATTATGTGTTTATTTGACTTGCTATCATTTTGTTGCGCAAACAAATTCTCAGTCAGGCAAAAAGTAAATGGTGTTGCACAATTATTATCAAGTAAATATTTTGGAGAACTATTTAAGGATCTTTTAGAAACATTTTCAGGACCAAAAGAACATCCTGCCACTTTCTTTAATGCTAATTTTCTTTGGAAGAAATAGCCTTTATTTCGAGTGAAATTCGGTTCATTGCATATCCCAGCTTGTTAGGATGTTGGGGTCAGTGCACAATGTCAGTCAGAACATGGCACCCCTGGATCAGAGAGGGTTAAGGGTCTTGCTCAAGAGCACAACAGAGGCATCTTGGCAGTGCTGGGGCTTGAACCCAACCATCTGACCAGTAACCCAGAGCTATAACTATTGATCTACCACTGCAACAGTTAGACACATTCTACTATGCGAAAATGTTTTTTTTTTTCAGTCTGTTTTACTGCTGTATATAATGTTTTCACATGTGTATTTTAAAAAGATGACATTAATAAGCCTTTAAATGAAGCTTTTGTTTAATTACTGTTAGTCTAGAAAGCCCTCGTAATTATCGCTTTTATGTTGTGTAATTATACAATTTGATTAACCCCTTTGTTTAAATCACAGTAAAAAAAATGTTATGCAGCTGATAATAGTTTATGCAAATGGAGTACTTTTTACATGCTGTTTTTCCTAACGTGTCCTCAGACCTGGATGACCCAGTCGTGACGGTTCATCAGAGTATAGGCGAAGCCAAAGAGCAGTTCTACTACGAGAGGACAGTTTTCCTTCGCTGTGTGGCGAACTCCAACCCGCCAGTGCGCTACAGCTGGCACAGGGGCCGAGATGTACTGTCTCAGGGCTTAGATAAGGGTGTGGAGATCTATGAGCCTTTCTTTACACAGGTAAGAGGCCTTTTTTTGACATGATAGTAGTACATATGACTATTACGATTTAAAAATGCAAAAAAAAAAGGATTGATGAACTGTTCAACACACGGAGTAAAGGTTTATTGACTTTGTTGCACAGCACTGAAATCTATACAAATTGGCAAAGATCAGCAGATCTGATAGACCCGGAAAACACTGTCTTTTTCGTACATTGTTCATCATTGGTGTCATTGAGTGTATTAAGTGTCTTCACCAGACACTATTAAAGAACAACTATAATAAGCGGAGATGGGTTGGGGTGTGTGTGTGTGTGGGGGGGGGGGGTTGTTTGCATGCAATAAGCTTATTTTGCTATTGCTTTCTAACAGACCTGCAGAAACACAGAGGTGGCATATTAAACCCAGCATGGGAATAGCACTTGTAATTAGTAAAAAGGAGTGTACCTATTATGTTTGCGCCTATCATCTCTATCGCCAATATCTCTGTCCTCTTTCCTACTAAGAGATTTTTAAAAACAGCAAAAAAAAGATTAGCTGAGATCATTTTTGCAAGTGTTTTTTTTTTGTATCGTTAAATACCAGCTTACCATTACACCCATGGAAATAGCCAGAGGGAAAAGAGACTAGCGACGACATTTAGCGCTCGGTGCTGCATCCAGGGCAAAGCTAAAAGCTTTATTGGTGCTGCTTGTAGAGTCAAACAACTGGATATTGTAATAGCTAGAGTCATGCCTGGGATTTAATCTTTCTGTCTAATATACATATCCACATTTAAAGTACATTTTCTATCTATCAATTGGAATTTTATACCTGCTTTTCGATCTGTCTGCATCTGCCCATTTCTCACCCCCTTTCTATCATGTCCTTAACTTTTAACAAACAGATTTTCTTTTCTAGTCAGGTTCCTGTAAAAGGGCTTGTTGTCTGCATGCCAAGACGCTATACTCGGATATCAGGCACAAGCAGCGTACTGAAAGTGAGCTGCTACTCCTTTGACAGAATTACACTAAAGGATTGTATGATGTCTGCAAAATAAAAGTGATGAATAAATTAATTTCTGAAGCCCGGCCACAATATAATCTGTCTAATATTCTAATCTATGCTGATGAGTTGGACGGCGGATGAAATGACGCCTTCCCCAAACTTTAAAATCGAACTCGTTTGATTTTTCAGACGCTCATAAGGCATTCACAGTCAACCGAGGTAAAGACGAGGCCATTCATCAAACATGAAATGGTAGCAAAGTGTAATGGAGTGTGAAAACACCGCGCATACTGTACAATAGATTTTCCAAATGGCTTAAAAAAAACAAGGAGCAGTATTTGCTTAGACTCTACTAAACCCTTTCAGCGGTGAACTGTGTGCAGGCTTAATTAGTGTGCTGCTTTTATGGGTTTGGGTCTAAAATAAAGAGCATGTACTTGTTGGGCATAACAGCACAGATTCATAAGGAGCAACATTCACATGGAATCTCTTCATTTTATTTGCTTTATAGCGGTATTCTTAAATAGATAGGTAGATCATTTTGCTTGTCCATGATGTTCTAGTGTATTGAGGAAAGTAATTTAGCACATGTCCAAATGTTATTCGTTTTTAAAAGGTTTAAAAAAAGCTTTAAAGATTTTTTGGGTAAGTTTTAAGTAAGGAAACATTAAATATGCATAGAGTATATAAGTGGTGAATGCCATGTTTTTAAACCCCCAAATCAATAGCTGTTTCAGCTGTGTTAATAATGTACCTTGTATTTCCTTCCGAATCAGGAAGTAAGGTGAAACAAACCTGACAGGAGCTTAGCATGCTATCATTTGCTTCCCTCGTACTGATGAAGCACAGGCAGTTAGATAAGGATAAAGATAAAAGATTTCAGCATTGGCAGTCTCAAGTTAGTCTGCCAATCACAAACCATGTTTTACAAATGTAGTGTAAATCTTGCTTTTGGAGGCGGGGCATGAAGTACTGTGCTAAAGTGTTGCATGTGCCCCGTATGTAAGAAATGCTGTGATGTAATGATGGCTACAATGTTTGTACATTCAAAGATTGCAATAAAGAGCAGAAAACAGTAAGAAACATAAAGAAATCAATCAATATATGGAGTGACTAAAAAACAAACACCAGTAGCCTCAAGGACGATTTGTACAGATTTATAAGGAATTTGGCTAATAAGGTTTACCTCAATATCTTCAAGAGTCTGTTTTATACAGGTCTAGCTTCTAAAGACTGTTTTCTCGCTTTCTTCCTTATTTGCATTCAAAAACTTCCAGCCTACAGTCTGTTTATAATAACTTTGTATTGACTCGATAATGCAAAAGTCATAAAATAATATACTGTATATATATTGGGGACCTAAGGCCTTTTTTTTCCCAGTACTGAGTTTAGTTTTAGGGAAAGATCTTTGCATAGATGAATCATCCATCTATGGTTTTGTGATCATTTTCCCAGAAGAGAGGAACTGTAAGATTAAAACAAGAACATGCCATAAAAGAATATTGCATTGTGTCCATAACAATAAGTGAGAGGAACAAAAGCTAAAAAATATATATATATATAATTCACAGGCACTTTTCAAGATAATTACATTATTAGCCTGTCCAAAAATATGGAAGTCCTGTAATTTAGTTAATAACGGTGAAATATTTGCAAGAGACTCACTTTGCAAATGGAGAGTTGAGGCATTTAAGATCTTAAAATGTTCAGTCATGGATGTGTCATGGATGATGCAGTGAGTGAGAAGATAAAGATGAATCTGTGTTGAATTTATTGAGTCCTTGCCATCGATGGTGCAGTAAATCTGTTTTTATTTTCATATAAAACTACATTACTGTATGATTCAGCTCAAAATATCACTTATTCCATGCGGTGTTCATTTTTGATACATTCATTTTTGCCTTGTTGTTCTGGGAGTGCATTCGATCGGTCCCCATGTTGTACGTAGGAAGTAAAGGTAACCAAAAGCCATTCAATACGGGGAATATATTGGTAAAAATAGCAGCAGAAAAGATGGGTTGTGTTTCATTTGCCGAGGCTCACCATGCTGCAGCATTCAGTTATAAAGCCCTGAAAGGCTGTATTACTTGCGCCGATGGACAGCACTGGAACACACATTTGCACACTGTTCTCTGCCTCTCACTCTGAGCTGCAGGGGGAAACAAAGATCCTGAAGCTGAAGAACTTGAGGCCCAAAGATTACGCCAACTATAGCTGCATCGCCTCGGTCCGGAATGTGTGCGGCATACCTGACCGCAGGGTCATCTTCAAACTCACCAATAAAACAGGTCATATACATTAAAACACATATTTAAAGATATTACTACTGCATTGAGTTACGTCCAATAGATTTTTATATATCACTTTGCAACAGTACTTACCGTAGATTAAAGCAAAAGCTTTTTTTTTTTTTTTTTAAACAAATTTCTTTGACACTAGACAACATCCACTACTAATATAACATTTTGCTGAGGTGGAATATATCATAAAGATCACTTACTTATTAAAAAAAAAATGGTTAAAATGGAAATATGCAGAACAAGGTTATTTAGGAACAGCTTCTGTACTAGCCTGTGCTTTTTATTTACATATTTTATATAGTAAAACAAATTCATCAGTTTTGGGGCAGACAGTTGTGACCTTTTCATTTATTAGCTATAATGAAAAGGCCTTATGAAAACATAGCCTGTTATAACCCCACTAAGACCCCACATTGCATCTAAAGAGCACATTTACAATAAAACTTATAATACATGCAGGTGCCACAACTGGATTAAATTGTTTCAATATGAAAAATAAAGATGTAAAATAGACCCAATTGGGATTATGAATGGAGTACATTTTTATTTGAATTTGGATATACTAGACCTATGAGAATTTGTTCTTCTGGACATTATAGAGCTAAATGAGGTTTTGGACTTAATGTTACCTTTGTAAAAACTATCTCTTTTTAAAAATGTGATCTAAACTGCTCATTTCGTTTTGGCCTCTGCAGCCTCGCCATCCATCAAGCTTCTGGTGGAAGATCCGATTGTGGTAAATCCTGGACAGACAGTGTCTCTGGTGTGTATCGCCACGGGTGGTGAACCTCCCCCTACATTGACATGGACCAGTGTCTCAGAGCACCTTCCGGAGAAAAGTGTTTTGAAAGATGGCACGCTCACGCTACCGGCTATCTCTTCTGAAGATGCTGGCGTCTACAGCTGCATCGCCAGCAACAATGTAGGAAACCCAGCCAAAAAGTCTACCACAATTATTGTTCGAGGTAAGTGACACAAATGCATGTATATTGACAAACTACTTCTTGTTGAGAATGAAAAATATTCAGTTGATTCACAACCTTTAAACCAGTCCACACTCAGTAGTTCCTTACAATAGTGACAGTATGAATTTCTCACATACTTTATGTCTTCGAAGGCTTTTAGCAGGACATAAGACACTGTTCACTACACTGAGTAATGTGACATTAAACACTCACATTTCATATGCACTCACTGATGACATGAGGTGGCCGAAATCTATATATTTTATCAATCATACAGCACTGAAATCCTATTCACCTACTTAGTGAGCTGGTTATTTGAAGCATGCTGCTTTGTTGCATGTTTTTTTTGTACAGTTTAAAAGCAGAACATTAGGAAGGATCATAAACAATATGTCAGAATGTCTTTATATATCAGGGTTCCAATCGAAGTTAAAAATGTTATACATGTAAATTCATTCAAAACAGTATTAAACTATTAAATTGATTTTGGTCCTGAGCTGGGTCTAAGAATCCAAAACTGAAACCTTCCTGGTATGCGAGACAGCCATTTCTGTAGGCTATATGGTATGAAAGTTTTTAAAATTCAAACAATAACCATAATCAAAAAACCGTTAGTTAGTGCTAGTTAATTACAGTCTAGAACAGTGAATAAGTATTTAATTTGAGACACAACACTAGTTGACTAGTTTGTTTAGTCAGTTGTAAACATTGTGACATGGTGTTATACTGTCTCCATTATTTACTCATTTATTATTATCTTGCATTCCATGGACATTTCGAAAGGCAGCAGCAGCAGATATGCAGCAGCCGTCGTGAGTACTGATGTGCAGTACCTGTCAAAAGTGCGGAAACACTTTTATCGTTTTAGAGACATACCCATGTACCTTTTGTTTATATGCAACAAACTATGTAAAAGGCAAAAAGACAAGTATTGGGCGGCGAATGTTTAGAAGAAGGTTTTGTGGACAGATGAGTCCAAATATAACCTTTTTGGCTCTAACAGAAGAACTTATGTAAGACAAAGAGAGAAGATGTTAGCACACTGCCTCACACCCCCAGTCCAAAGGGTGGTTGGAGACTTACTACAGGTGAAGGAATACTGTACCAACATGTCTACCATTCCATACTTTAACACCATGTTATTCCCTCTGGTCTGCAGCTAATTTAAACTAACTTCACACTACAAGAGGACAATGACCTGCAGTGTACGTCAACACATTGTATTTAGAAAGCAAGCAGTTGCCTGTTGTGTTATCTATCATTGAATGGCCTGCCCAGTCAGAGGTCAGTCGAACTAGTGAAGGAAAACTTTGGGGCAAGTTTTATATGAGGAATAGCAAAGTATTTCAGCTGAATGCTTGGAAAAACGAACTGTCCAGACACCTAGAGTGTGTAAAGCTGTTTTATTATGCTAAGGGAAATTGAGGATTTTATTGAAAATAAAGTTTAACATCTGTACATTTATATATTTGTTTGGTCAGAGTAAATCTCCATACAGGTAGTCGTCAACTTACGACCATACGACAGCGCGTACCAGCTTCCGCCATCATTTCACAGTACTGTACATATAGCCTACTCTACTTACGACCATATCGTGTTACGACCGATCTGTCGGTCCAATTGTGGTCGTAAATCGACGACTACCTGTACTATGAAAGGACCTGGTTTGTTGCATGGAAACATTGAAAACTATAATTGATTTACTTTATGTATCTCCGAACTTTTGACAGGAAATGTAAATATAATCCAGCATTAAGCAAATCGATTAACTACCCATTTTGCTTTAATTAATTACATTTTATCACACAGTTTAAGAAGCTTTAGCAAGTCTTCCATTTATAGCCTTTTCTTTGACTTGACACTTTACCTATTTTTTATCTCAGCCAGTCAGGGCAAATGAACAAGTCTGCTACGATTGTGAGTAAAATCTTGTGACAATCGAATCTGCCATCGAAAATGAAAAGAAGGAATTCATATATAGCACCAGGAAGTACATTGTGTCTCATTTCATGTGTTCTGAGTGTATCACAGCTCTATCCATAGCTTACATATTTCTGGGAAAGGCAAGCCCTGTGGCATATTACTGTGTAAGTACTTATTAAATGGCCAATTACAGCAATTAAGTAAAGTCAGTCAGGCTAATCACTGAACTGGGGACCTGTGTTCTAGTAAAAAAAAGAGTATTCAAAGAGTTGCTATGGCTCCAAAGCAGAAAGGAAAAAAAAAAACTCTTTAATTCTCCTATACGTCAACTCACATTCAACTCAGGTTTATTTCGAAGCAGATGCACCACATGCATTCTCTTTTTCATTATTTGATCATAGATTTATTCTTTTTGAAATATTCTAAAAACGAAACTGATGACCTGGTTATATAAACAAGTCAACCTTAAAAAAAACGTAAGAAAACCAAAGCCTGAACATAAACACGAAGAACATGACAAGACATCAATCATGGACAGACAGTGGAAGACAAGACAAGTGCAGAGAACCCTATGGTATATATTCAAGTGCTAATTATCGAAAAATGTCAAACACAAACATGTGATTGGCATGTGACAGTGCAGTGACTTGTAAAAAACATATTCCCATCAAAACATCCCCAAAAAAAAATGTGGTGTATGTCTGCTATCATAAACATCCTTTTTTTCATGGTTAAAAACACTAAAATACTAATCACAAATGAAGTAGGTGAGCGGTGGTTATTTTTCCTGGTGTTTTACTAGAAGAGGAAAAGAACACTGACAGGAATAATTTAGTATCAGAGAAATGCTGAATTTCTGTAGTGACTGGTTTTCAGGAATATTTCTGTTTCTCAGTTCAGCAATTTGAATCATTGCTGGAATCCCAGCGCCCTGCATGTTTTCAACGATGCATAAACTGCAAAGAAACGTTGTACCTGTTCAACTGAAAATGGTGTAATTTTAAAAAAGTCTATCCAGTTTAAAAAATCTAGCAATATAAACTTAGGCAGCTGCAAATAATCAGCCTTAATGTTCATAAATATATGTACCCTGTGCATAGTGGTCATTAAGGCGGACTGTGTGGCTCAGAAAAATGGACCTATGTCACATGTGTTCTGTTTCTTGCATGTGTGTGTATGTGTGTGTGTTTGCACCCATATGTGTATATGATATGTGTGCATGTCTATTTCTCTTGTTGTTTATCACACCAGTCCTTGAAAAGCCCTCTTGGTGCATCGTTGCCAAAAGGAGCGTGTGTGTTTGGGCAGATCTCGCCTCAGCAGATGGTGGCTTTTCTGTGCACACTTCCCCACAGCCTGGGATGACTTTCAGCTTGGCCCTCTCCTCCAGTGTCTCAGCATGCTTCTGGCTTGCAAAAAGGCCCTCCATCATGATCCATCATGGATGAGGGGAAGCAGTCTCCCTTCCATGAGCAGGTTAATTTTGGTGCAATTTTAGGCTAGTTGAGGGCACCTCAGACAGCCATATTTGGCTTCTTCTTTACTTCTTTCTCTCTCTCTCTCTCTCTCTCTCTCTCTCTCTCTCTCTCTCTCTCTCTCTCTCTCTCTGTTTTTCAAATTTTTTTTCTGCTGCACAAATAAAATTAGCTCGAGTAGAAAAAAAATCACAGCCAGAGCCAGCAGTCTTTTGAGGAAATCATTTTCTGTGGCATGCACCATTTTCATGCTCACAAAATCACAAGTTCTGGAGATGCCATACAGCATGTCTCTGAAGCACAAAATTCATTTGTTTGATTTATCGATATTGCTGGCTTCACGTAACACTTATAAAGGTAGCATGTTTTTTTTTTTACCTTTCTTTTTTTAATATTGGGAAATGAACCACGTAGTCAGAATCAAAGGTGCAGTATCAAAGTCACATTCTGCTCCTGTCTCATGTAACGATTCCTCGAGGAGACTTGACAAGATGTAAGGTGCGCTTTTTAAGTGAATATCAGTCCTTTGAGTTAGATTGAATGCACTGATTGTCTGTCGCTCAGCAGGCTGTCTCAATGAGGAAACTCAATGCTATTTATGAGCGCAAACCGAGCCGACGACTCCTGCTGCTTATATTTGGGTTCTGAGTAAATGGAGAGAATGAAGTACAACCCCTAAATTTTCTTAGTGAAAGCAATTTGTTAAAACTCTGTGTCCAGCTTGTGAATCAGTATGTGACCAGGTAACATTTCATTTATATTTGGAATAGGTTGAGACCCTGATGAGAAAGAGCCTGCTTTTTCTGGTGAGCGATATGGACATCATTTACAGTGTAGATGACACTTAAGCATTTTAGTCACTACACTCCAGGGGATAAAGAATGAGTGAGGTCACATGAAGCAGCTGAGCAGCAGCCAGGAGAACAGTGTCATGGGTATTTCTTCTCGTTCTCAACCGAGTACCCTTGACTAATGTCACGCGTAAGGTAGAGACAGCCATCTGTCCCTGTGGAGTGTGCTAAGCATACTGATTATACAAGGGGGAGCCCAGGGGTCAACACAGAAACACTCCTGCTAAAAAAAAATGCAAGGTCAGGTAAGGAGAATGTCTTTGCCTTTACCTAAGGTTATCAAATAAGAGTGAGGAAGAGATAGTGGGTGAAAATGTGGGGTGTGGGGAAGAGAACATTTGCGGTTATTGATAACACACTGTCTTGCCTTCAAACAAATCTGATTAGTGTTATTGGATTGGCAGCCCATTCAGAATGTAATTCTAAATGAGTCTAGTATTTCCGGGAGAGGGTTGGGATTCATAGCAATCCTGACCAAGATAAAGCTGTTAATGAAAACAAGTGAATAAATAAATGAATGTAGAAAAACAGATCTGTCCTTGAATTTGTATAGTTTAATGCTAAGCAAGAATGTAAGAAATAACATAGTTTTATTGCTTCACTGACTAATCAAAAAACCTTTTCTAATAACACATTTGGATTTTATTTTGCAACCTATTTTTGCAAATATTCTGCTAATGTCACACAAATTAACGATCTTAAGTTCTCTTTTAAAAGAACCGAAGAATTGTGCATAACTGTGACACAGAGTTATGTTCTGAATACCTCAAGAACTGTGTACCGGTCTGAATACCAATGTGTTCAATTTCTGTATTAAATCCCCACTAGATGTGCATAACTCCACTCCGAACGAGGCCCTAAATCACTTTTAGGCACAGCCTTGAGTTGCTTGTTTTTTGTATTATATATCAGTGGTGGTTGTACTGATTTGTATAGACTGTCTAGAATACATTACAAATAAAATCCATTGACCATTCTGTCAATTCTACACCAATCACTACAGTGTATTATCTTAAATTGTTAAAGTGATTTATATAACAGCATGGTACGGTTAATTTCTTGTAAAAATATAAACGATTTTGGATGACGGTCATTATATAAAGTTATAGAAAAGCCTCCATGCAGGGTCGTGCACAGAGCGGCGGCCCAGTGGTTAGAGCCACTTCCCCTCCACCCTCAGTGGCTGAGGTGCCCCTCTCGCCTTTTGTATTTCTGTTGGTAATGATTTGCCCTCGTTCTTCTGAAAGTGCTTACAACTTTTACAAAATATCCATGTTTTTAGAAATAATATGTTATTGCGAATCATAAATGATGAGGTTGTCAAGATATTTGAGGACATAGTACCCGAATAAAAAGGTTTTGCTGTAAAAGGTTTGTCTGTTATAATTAGAATTGTATGTGTGATTGTGATGTTCTAAAACAAAAAACTGCCGAAAAGATTGATGTAGTGGAAATGATTACCCAGTGTGCTGTCCTCTCTTTTAATTGTATAGTTGCACCGTATTTTCCGGACTATAAAGCGCACCCATATATAAGCCGCACCCACTGAATTTTACAAATATTTTTATTTTTAACATAAATAAGCCACACCTGTCTATAAGCCGCTACACTAATGTAATTTACACAGGCTTTAACGAAAGACACTTTACACACGGTGTAACGGGTGAAATATGTTGCGCTTCCTTTAGGAGCATAGCGGTATTTTGGGAATAGCCTGCCACTGCATTTTTCCACTATTACTGCATGTGTGCAAGACTGAGGAATATGTCCTTATTATTTTCTGATGCTCATTTCTAAGTTTCTTTGACTAAACCGTAACGCTGTTGCCAAGAAAAATAAAAAGAAACGAGTTTTGGAAAGCTGTCTGTGCTTATATGATTTCTGTTGCAACTGGATTTAGTGAGCTCTCCCTTCACCCAGACTCAACGCGCTACAACGGCTTGTATCTAAACAGTAGCCTACCAAGAAATTAATTGTTTACTGTATTCCTTCTTCCTTTCACAACTATTTCTCTCGGGAGTTTATCTTTTGGCATCGTCGTTCGTTTAAAAATCACCCAATGGAAGTTTTTTCCCCTAAAGCCGTGCAGCTCAGAACACAGGTGAGGTGCGTTTTTTCGTTTCTGTTCGGACATTTCATTTATTACCATTAACATTAAGTCCAATGTTATGTCGCTTATTTTTTTGGCTTGCAGTTTGTGAAACTGGGAAAAACCCAGAAAAATGTATAAATAAGCCACTTCGTTGTTTAAGCCGCGTGGTTTCAAAACGTGGGGTACAAAGTAGCGCACCCTTTCTGACTCTTTTTTGTATTGGTGCACTGCCCTTAAATCGTCTGTGCACGGCCCTGTCACCATGTAATAAAAGTAGCACACACCTGTCATTTTCGGCCAGTATTACAATGCTTCATCTCTTTAATTTGTTTTTTAAAAGGAAATTTAAATTGAATAAATAAAACGGTAACTGTGTCATTTGAAGTTTATTTGATACTCTAAAGCTAAGCTATATATATTGTTTACACTTTATCAAGTATGGGCTAGTTTACATTCTCACATTTTTTAATGTACATAACACATTAATGCATAGCCAAACTCTGGTAGGATGAGGCTCCATTATCGAGAGGAGAAGATGGTAGCTATTGACTTGAATTCAGGAGATTGAGATGACTGGTGGATGGGGCATGAGGGAAGTTCTATCGATGTAACTTTATGCACTCTAATGTATTAGCTACTGATGATCAGACAGAGATGTAATGCAGTGCTATCAGAATTTACTGTATTCTATATTTGCTGCTGTTATTTGATACAAGTTTTTTTATTGATTTACAATTATATCAGGTCCCTGATAATATCATAACTTAGATCTGTTAGTAAAAAAAAATAAAAGAACTTACTAATTTTCAGACAGGATCTCTGAGATGAGATAATTGGCAAGTTTTAATGATTGTGTGTTCGTGCATGTATTCTCTCCTTAATAGATATTCAATACACGGCGGTTCTACCTGAAAGTACAAAATACATGGCAGTGCCTATGCAAATACATCAACTTTGAGATGTATTTAGCCTGTAAGTCACTCTGGAAATGACAATTCCAAGTGCACATTATCATGACTAAAATCAAATTACGTTTACTGCATATGTTTTTTTAACTTGAAAATGGCGTTTATATGTTTTTATATTTTATATATAGTTTATATTATTGGGTTAAAAAATGGTTTCATAGTCAACATCAGTTTATGCCACCAATTTTCGCTTTATAAATGAAAAACACATCTGGGTCAACATCTTTTACTTGGCTTTCATATTGTTTTCTGAGCCATTTAATTAGCAATTATTGTTGACTGTTTAATGTTGACTTGAAAAAAATAAATAAAATAGTGTGCCCCCTCAAAGATTTTTTCGTGATATACCTTACAAGTATCTTTTTGGACCTCAGACTCGTGCCATTGTTGCCATTGGGGAAAACAAAAATGTGTATTCCTCTGTGTATGTTTTTTTTTTAAACATGAATGATGCACAGCAAACTGTATAGTCAGTACTGTAGGTTTAACAATGGTGTTAAAGCAAATACTTATGTACACAGTACAACTTATTTAAAAGTAAGAAGTGCTCCTTTTGTTTACTGCTGGTGCGGTGAGCAGCCATATTGATTTTTATGTCACTTGCTGAACTTTGGGGTTGAAGAGACAATCCCAAGTTTATGAGCAGAATTTCTTAGCTGTAGCAGTGCTTCAAAGTTAGAGAGTGGAAATCCAGATCAACAGTTTTATTCAAATGCTTTATGCAGTTATGCTTTGTAGAGCACCTGCACCAAAACTTTTCAAATTTCATGCTGTTTCTTTGAGATTTAGAAAGATCAGCATCTGGAGTTCCATTTTAACTATTTAATTATTGGTGCTTATTTGAGTGACCAATTTATCCAATGCGACTTACATTTAAGACAAGATACAACTAAAGAAAGTGAAATAGTCCTGTTCAAGAACCCAACAGTGACAGTTCGGTGATGCTGGAATTTGTACTCAAAAACTTCCAGGCAATTGCCTAATGCATTATCGCAATAATTACTGGCTATTTGTTTAATGAGGTATGATTAAAATTGCTCTTCAACCAGAAAAAACACATACTTGACACTGCCATGAAAATATGCACAGAATGCAAATATAGTGTTATGTACAGAATATTCATACACCTCCCTAAATGCAGGTAAATAGTTTCTGCGTTTCCTATAGGCTACTTCTAAGCTGCAAACCACTGGACTGTGGTAATGAGAATCATTTATCAGACACAAAGCACTTAAATCTCTGCTACATAAACTGAACTACATTATGCACATCAGCAGATAACCAGCGCATTTGCATGCGTTCAGAGAACGTGATTTACCCACTTAATCACATGCTTTTTTATGTGTTTATATATATATATATATATATATATATATATATAAAAGTGGCTCTTTCCAGCAGTTTGGATTCAAGGGTGTTTTTTTCCTGCAAAATCAGCACCAGTGTGTACTGTATATTTTGGTTAAGATCAAAGCTTCTGAGAAAGTTTACAGCCAGCGCATTAAAAGAAAGTCTACACAGCAAAACCTGTGCCATTAATAATATATAGCCGACATGTTTTCATGCTTTAGTGCATACTGTATGTTGATTCTTTTACAAATTGTACTTCTGTAGGTGGAATAAGAGTCAATAGGATACTAAAAAAAAAATATTTTACACTTTGATTTTCTTCTACCTAATAACATAGTTATAATAAGCTAGCCTTTTTTGTGACTGGCATTTACAATATTACCTGGAACATAATGCAGGAATATAATTGAGTTGTGTAGTAATCGTTTTAAATAACATGTTCAATGGCATCCAAGATTTATTGTAATTAAATTTTCAATTGATTTATTTTCTTTTTTCTGCCGTTTTTTTTCTAGTGGATTTTAACCCTTACTATGCAGTACTTTAGTCCATGATAATACTGCTTTCTGTGTAGCTACATTGTAATAAGAAACTTTTCCTGTCACAGCTCCTATTAAATACTTTCTTTCAGCTTCTCCCATTAGGGGACGCCACAGGGGACCATCCGCATGTTTGATTTGGCACGTTTTTACGCTGGATGCCCTTCCTAACACAACCCTTCCTATTTATCTGGGCTTGGGACTGGCACTAAGGCTTGTGCAACCCTAATGGCTGGGGTTGGTTCACTGACCGGGGATCAAACCCGGGCCACAGCGTTGAGAGCGCCGCATCCTAACCACTAGACCACCAGGGAACCCCTGTCACAGCTTCTTCTACATAAGATTATATCATTATTTATACATTTACATTATGTTAATAGAAATGTTCTCCAATTGCCATTGAGTAACATTCCTTTGCAATATCAACATGGCAGACGAATTTACCAACAACCAAATTAGCAGCACTAACATAACAGATATTTTACTGTAAGCATATTTATATTAAATCATGTTTCCAAGTGGTGGTTTCCCTCCAGCAAAATGTAGAACTAATGTAACATCTTGGCAGCAAAAGCATACACTTTGAATGGCAATAACAAAAGAGCTGTTTTTCACTGTAATATTAATGAGGATTTTGCACGGATGGATGGACTAACAATTCTCTGACAACTAATAGATTCATGTCTATCCTTCCCTCTTTGCTCTCTTTGCTTTTTAAGGTTTGTCACTACTTGTGCAAAAATAAATTCCCTAGTCAAGATAAACCTGGGTGTGTGTGTTGCCACTACAGACTATGGAAACATCAATCCTATGCTGAATATCTGGATTAGAGTCAATACTGCACTCTACCTGCACTGGAAACAAATCAGGAATTATTTTAATGTCCTGTCCATGGTGTTGACTGAAGATCCTGCAGAACACAAAAACATCATACCTTATCATTGCTTCAGCTAATTTAGCAAAAGTAGCATGCAGATCAAGTAGTTGACTTACTTATTAACACCCAAAGTACAAGGTGACTCATTTGTGGTTTAATAGTTTAAGAAGAAGTGCGCTCTCGCTTTCGAAAATGATGTGTTTAAACAAAAAAAAACTTAAAACACAAGGTCTGTTTAAATGCACTCAGGATCAGAGGTGCAGGCAAGAGAAGAATATTTAATGTAAAACACATTTTCCAGAATTAATCTTAAAACAGAATTGGAAAAATAAAAATGTTGTGCTAGTCATAATTGTGTGTCTTTTCTGTGCTTAAAAAATAATCATCCCCAAGGTGACTTTAATGCTATGGTCAGTCACACTACAGGTGCTAAATTAATCCGTACATTGAACTATTCATTAAGGCTAATGCAGGTTACAGACTAGCTTCTTCATTTTGGAGCGTAATGAAGTCATACATACATCTGTTGGGTCTCCAAGCCCAAATGTTTTGTCATTTCCAAATAGGAGTTTAGAGGATTTTTGTTTAAGATAACCCTACACATCTAACTCATAGCACTCCCAGATTACTTATTGATATTAGATGATCTGCAGTGCTTTGTACTTTAAAAATACGGTATTAACGATAGTACATATCATCCCCAGGCTCTCTTTTTAAAGTTTTTTTTGTGGTTTTAGATAAAGGTAAGGCTTAAATTAGTCATAATAGTTGCACCGAGATGAATGGCATTTCATTTTTTCCTCCGTGTGCTGTCAGCAGATGTTCAGTCGCAGATGGTAAATGAATGCCAAATTTGGTGCAGGCTTGACAATCATCCAGTGTTCTGCTGTGTTCAGAGTCACTAGCTATACATATGCTAAACTGGTAAAAAGGAACTACTAGCATACTGAGTTCTGGAGACAAAATATTTCAGGAATGTAAACAAGCACACAAAAATGACTGTGGCAGAATCTTCATTGTATGAAATGCATTAGCTATACTGCAGTTGCTAGTGTAGCAGATCTTCCGCAGGCACTAGTCCATATAAGATTATGTACATTTAGCATAAATTTGCATATATATTTAATATTTTTGATTGTATATACCCTTTTTAACAACATTTACAGCATTTAGCAGATGTCCTTAGCCAGAGTGATGCACAAAAATGCATTAAACTCACTATAAATGAATAAATTAACACTGGTTCGCTACGTGGAAAACTTAGCATACCATTTTTTTCATTATGTAAAGACATTAAACAAACAAGAAAAATGCAAGTGCTTTAGGAAGGTAGGTTTTCACCTATTGTTTGCAGATAGGCTGTTCGGACATCCAGGGGAAGTTCATTTCACCACCTAGGTGCTAAAACAGAGTAGAGTTTTGATGTGGTGGGACCATCTCTGAGTTGAGCAGTGCTAGAAGATTTGAGGGTGTGTGGTGCAAAGTGAGGAGTTTTGTAAAGTGGTGACCAAAAAATTGAAAGCAGACTGTTTGAACACG
Organism: Silurus asotus; assembly: GCA_024362625.1. Classification (NCBI taxonomy): domain Eukaryota; kingdom Metazoa; phylum Chordata; class Actinopteri; order Siluriformes; family Siluridae; genus Silurus; species Silurus asotus. Next base: position 1,183,375 of record MU570217.1, read on the forward strand.
ATTAAACCACAAAGGATCTGTTTCTCCATGTCTCATCTGTTTAGAGTTTATAGCGCTGAAAAACTATTTAATTTAATTTGAAACTGATGAGACTTAATGGTTCACTTATCTTCTAGTTTCTTCTCAAACATGCCCCATAGTAACGATTTGAAATAAAGACATTAATGGTGGCATACATGATCTCTTCTCTGTTCAATTCTGGAAGACATTGGATTTATTCTAAAAAGACCTCAAACCATCAGGTGATCCACTGGAAGCTACTTCACAGGATTTGCACAAACAAATGCCCAAGCTCAGAAACACACTTAGGGTTCTGAAAATTGACTTTGCCACACTGAGTGTAAATTCTTCATTGCAAATATCATCACCACCACCATGTCCTTAACTCTTTGAATAAACCAGAACACTTTGTACTTTAAAAAGTTTACCTGACCGTGAACATTTTGTAAATCTGATGTTTAATCTGTGGTAGGATATTTATTTAATATGTCATTTGAAAGTACTTCTTGATTCTTAAACCAATTTTGCAGCATCTTTCACTTTAAATATGGTTTAAACTGAACATTAGTAAGACAATAAATTGAATATCAGGCCAGCAAAACATGAAAATCACATACAGTACATTATATATACAGTACAGACCAAAAGTTTATATATATTATATATACAGTACAGACCAAAAGTTTATATATATTATATATACAGTACAGACCAAACGTTTATATATATATATATACAGTACAGACAAAAAGTTTATATATATTATATATACAGTACAGACCAAAAGTTTATATATATTATATATACAGTACAGACCAAACGTTTGAAAACACCTTCTCATTCAAAGAGTTTTCTTTATTTTCAAGACTATGAAAATTGTAGATTCACACTGAAGCCATCAAAACTATGAATTAACACGTGTGGAATTATAAACATAACAAAAAAGTGAACTGAAAATATGTCATATTGTAGGCTCTTTAAAGTAGGCATCAAGAGAATGCCAAGAGTGTGCAAAGCAGTATTCTGAGCAAAAGGTGACTACTTTGAAGAACCTACAATTTGACATATTTCCAGTTGTTTCACATTTTTTTGTTATGTATATAATTCCACATGTGTTAATTTATAGTTTTGATGCCTTCAGTGTGACTCTACAATTTTCATAGTCATGAAAATAAAGAAAACTCTTTGAATGAGAAGGTGTGTCCAAACTTTTGGTCTGTACTGTACATCATATATAAAAATCATATATATATATGATTTTCATGCTTTTATTCACGCATGTGTATATATCATCTTATTACCTACTGCACCTTCTGTACATTAATCACTCTTACCCCTGTACATATGGACCTGTACCCTCATTTAACATATTGCTATTTATTGCAAATAGGCCAATTAAACATTTCTGGTTAGATGCTAATGCATTTTGTTGGCTCTGTGCATGCATTTTGCACAATGACAGTAAAGTTGAATCTAATCTAAATGCAATATAATTGGACAGGATATCTGGCAGGGTTTTTAATTTTTAAATGCTTTTTATGTATAATTTATTATACATTTTTATACTGCAATCCTGATCAGTTCCATGTAATGCAATAGTTGTTGTTGATATCGATTTCCCTGTTGTGCTGAATCATTTTTTATTTGAATAGAATTTAATCCTATAGCCTCAGTGGCCGAGTCTGTTCTCCACGGCACCGCCAGTAACACATGATTAACTGACAAGAGTCTCAAATTCCTTTTATTCAATTTGAAAAAGGTCATTGTCAGCCCATTGTATTAAGGTTTATTGACACTATTTTCTATCATTGGACCAGGGTGGAAATTAATCACTTATATAAATTGAAGTCTTCTGTAGGGACATGTCAACATTATTACAACAATGAATTAGCGAGCGGATCTATTTTCAGGATGGGATCAATTTTAAACAAAGGCGCAAGGTCTTGTTAGGCATCCGAGCTGCCATTTGCTTACGTTTTGCTATGCGTTTTCAATTTTCTTTTCCAATTGATGGGCAGTTTCCTCGATACTCTCGTTCTTATTTTAAACTGATAATGTCTTAGGAATGTTGATAAAATGCTTGAATGACTTTGCATACGAAATTAATTTAGATTTGTATCTGAAGGTATCTGTAACTTGATTCATATCTGCAGATTAGTATGAATTTCAAACAAACTCAACTAAACCACAGATCCAGACTGAACAATTATTCCGTCTATTTATTGCAGTCTATTATTCATATTCATGTGCTGATTAGCACATGTTGTCCTGGAATAGTCATATAGGTTGGCGGTTAACATAGAAAATCATCACTCTGAAGATTCTTGACACCATTAGGGTTCAATAACATTGCAGTGTTGATAGAAGTAGTTTCTAAAGCATTAAAGCTTATAGTGAAAAGAAAACAGATATTACTTAGGCACTTACGAGACTCATTCACATGCTAATTCTTGTTTACCTATTTTCTTTTCCAGCGCTGAAAAAGGGACGCTTTTGGATCACTCCTGACCCATACCACAACGATGACAACATCCAGATCGGCCGCGAAGTGAAGATCTCGTGCCAGGTGGAGGCGACACCCCCTGAGGAACTGCAGTTCAGCTGGCTGAAGAACGGCCGAGCTCTGCGCAGCTCTGAACGCATGGTCATTACACAGACTGACCCTGAAATCTCCCCAGGAACCACCAACTTGGACATCATCGATCTGAAGTTCACTGACTTTGGCACTTACACCTGTGTGGCGTCGCTCAGAGGCGGGGGCATCCCTGAGATTAGCATTGACGTTAACATCTCTTCCACCACTGGTGAGCCTTACACACACTTGCTGGCCTGAGCTGCTGGATCACCACCCACATGTTTAGTATTGCACTTCACATGTCAAAGTAATTAAAGTCTACATGCTGTCAGGGAAAACAGCTATGCCAATATGTGCAGGTTTCATAACAGCACTTCAGTTAGGGGTTTACTGTGCAGTTTTTTCCACCAATATTTTTCCTTAATAGTGAGACCTTTTTTTTTCCCTCAACATGTAACCAGACCTGCAGTTCTATATACTGTATACTGCAAAATATGTGTGCATTTTGAAGATCCTAACATTTAAAGCTACATTATATGTGTAGGTTTTTATGTAAGATGTATCCATTCATGCAGTAAACCATTAAGTATGTGTTTGGAGATGGAGGAAGTGGAAGGAAGAAAGGGGCAGGAGAAAAAAAGCTTACCTTTCTAATTAGCACTCATTGAGTTAATCAATAAGCTTCCATCTATCTGTACTGTATCACCATGCTTATCTTGGACTAGTGGGAGGAGAACCAGATCAATGCGCGGGCTAAGGAAACATTGCGTGACCTATAGGAATCCTACCAGAATGCAAGGCTTTCATCTTCCATCTGGCTGGTCGTCTGCTGCCTTTCAGTGATTTTCTTAGTCAGTGTGTAAAATCACACTTTATTTTAGAAATTTTTAAAGCATGAAGTGAATGAATGTCTCAAGTACTCAAATACATGTTTTTAAAAAGGGTCTTGCTTTGGTTGCTATATAGCTGTCTGGCACTGAAACTAACATTTATGATTGTAAAAAAAATATGTGGTCTGATCAAAGCATTGAATACTAACTTTGAATACTAAACGTATACATTCCAACTTTATAATCTCTTTATCTCTGTGAAGCTGCGCTGGGACAATGTTCATTTGTAAAGTGCTATACAAATTAAGCTAAATTGAATTAAATTAAATAGCTAACAGGGGGCGCATTACTAAAGCCACTTTTCAAGCAGTGAATGTTCCATTACAGTTTAAACATCAAATGATTTTTATTGATTTAAAAGGGTTTAGCTGATCGTAATAAATATTTAGTTGAAAGTGATTTTTTGGGGGGAGGTGGAAGCTCAGTGGTTCAGGCTTTTAGTTATTGATTGGAAGGTTGGGGGTTCAAGACCCAGTATTGCCAAGCTGCCACTCTTGGGCGCCTTAGAATGGCCCTTAACGCTCTGTAATCTTGGGGCTCTGTATCACGGCTGACTCTGTGCTCCTAACATCGCTGGGATATGCAGAGAAAGAATTTCACTGTTCTGTAAAGTACATGTGGCAAATATAAAGCACCACCTTCGTTTTTAATCTGAAATAATCACTTACTTGCCTTCACAGCACTTAACATTTATAGAGGAATCTACCTAGTTGCTGTTGACTCTCCATTCCCAGAAAGTAAAATTTCCAGAATGTTCAGGATGGAGCTGCCAGGAAGGAGGAAAAAGGAAGGTTAAAAAGGAGGTTTATGGGCCAAGAAGGAGGTTTATGGACGTGGTAAGGGAAGACATGCAGGTCGTTGTTTTGAAAGAGGCAGACAGTATAGGACAATTAGAGTAATATGGAGACAAATAACCCCCTATGGTGACCCCTAATGGGAGCAGCAAAAAAAAAAAGACAATTTGAGTGCTATGAAAAAATCCAACTGGCCAATTGAAGGCAAATATGTGAAAACACTGCATGTTTTTTTTTTGGGGGGGGTTTCGACACGTGCATTCTGAGATGCTCATCATAGTTGTAAAGCGCAGTTATTTGAGTTGCAGTAGTCTCCCTGTCAGCTTAAATCAGTTAGACTATTCTTCTGTGGCCTGTCTAATCAGCAGGGCCTTTCCTCCCCTATGCTTATCTTCATAGTTTGTTGTACATGAAAATCCCACAAAATCAGCAGCTTTTGAAACACTTAAATCGGCTTGTCTGGGACTAACAGTCATGCTATGGTCAAAGCCAATGAGATGACTTATTTCCTCGATCGGATTTTAGTGTAAGCATTGCCTGAAACTCTGCATCTAATCGAGTGCGTTGCTGACAGGTGATTTTCTGAAAGATTGCAAGAAAGCCACGTAATCAGATTAAGTTTTAGGTAAGTGATGTAGTATTAAATGAGATATATTCTCACATAAACATATGCACATGGTTTAGATATTTTACAAAATGCACTAGGTTTTGGATTTTAAAGCAGGCTTCTGTTCATCAGCTCTCTGCCATATTTGCACCAGCATTGTCTTGACCTTCCAATAAAATAAATATAATCTTTTAATAATCCCACATTCACTTGAACTGCAAAATGAAGCGTGCCTGCCATGTTTGTTTTCTTGTTGTCATTTACATAGTAAAAACCTGTGTTTTGGATGCATCAGTTAAATAAAAAAAAAATTTTCTGAGCACACCTTAGGAAAATGAATAAAAGTCAAAGATGTATGTATGTGAGAAAAAATAATAAATGTTTTTAAACTGGGAGAACTACAAGAAATTAATTATGTATTATCATATACTGTTTATTTGGTTCCCTGGTGGTCTAGTGGTTAGACCACTAGATATTAGCAATGATTGCTGAGAGCAATAATGTAAAAGCTGTGCTTAATGATTATAATAATAATATAAAAATAATAATAATCCTCTGTTTATCGCGGTGGTTACGTTCCAAAACCGGCCGCAATAAACGAAAAACCGTGATAAACGGACGCCACCCCATAAATCCTACTTTAAGTGTACAGTACTCCACTGTATTCACATTTTACTGCATTTTATAATTAATAATTATATTTTTATTAATACATTTCAAACTCCTCAAAAACAATTTTTGCTATCTGCAAGAGGCTGATATAAGCATAAGTCAATGTGATTACATCCTGGATGCTGTTACGAATAAACTGTTTTATGTTGGATGTATGTTTTGTATATCTGAAAGGGTTAAAATGCAAGGCCATTTAAAACCAATGCAAGTCTTAATAAAAGCATTCATCAGCGATTAAGAGGCAGGCCTTCCCGGGTTTTATGCTGTGGAAATGTTTGCAATGAGATTGAGCCCAGAATAATCAGTGTTTGAACACATTCCTTTTTATGCTCCTACACACCCTAGACTGCAGCGAAAATGCCGAGAGTGAGGTGATGGAGGAAATTGGTTATAAATTGTCTATAGTATATATGTTTTTGTCTACATGTATTTAAATTAAAATATATATGTAAATATATTTAAATTTCTATCAGCACATGTTTTGAAAATAAATGCAAATATATTTCCTTTGCAAATGGGAATGAATCCAATTTCAATTTGAGCAGTATGATTTATTCATGAAAAGTATCCAAACAAGTACTGAGGATTTTCCCCCTTGAGTGGTAGAATGGTAAAAAAGAGTGATGAAACCCATGGAAAGGGAGAGTTGGCTCAATTTTGTGGAATGGGGTAAAATGTAATCAATCTTCATTTTGCTCTCTGGCTTTAATGAAGCTGTAGTGAGCAGGCTGGATGCTACGTTCGGCCACCAGGCAATTAATCTTTGCGTAAGTCTGTACATTAAAGCATGAGGCCCTTAGGAAGACTCAGAAAGGACAACGAGGCTGTCCAAGACAGTTCTCCTTTTCTATGTTCAATCAACATGACTGTTCCTTCAACCTTTAGAGTGAATGCAGAATCCATCAAACTTGTAATCAAAGCCATTAAGTTGAAGGTCTGCAGGTTTTGCTTCCACTTATCTACAAATAGAAAGCATTAACAAAAGGACTTGTCACAGGTGAAAGGTATCAAGGCTGATTAACCTGAGAGCTTTGTTTCATTTGATATAAAATAATTGAAATAAATGGCAAGGGTTATTTAGAGCATTTCACAGGATTTTTTTTATGCCCCGTTTTTATATTAATATCTTTAAAACATTGTCTTCATAGTGGAAAAAGTAAAGTAACATTTGTGTTTAAATATGTGTCTAATAACTACTGAGTGTAATAAAGTTAACTATTTAATCATACAAGCTAAGTAATAGCGTTCTTATTTACCAGCCACTAATAAAGTTAGGATTATTTATTATAGATGATGTCATGCTAAACTTAAAAAGAAACGTGTACAAAACAGTTTAGTAATAAACAGTTTATCCACCATTTGTACTGTTCACATTGGTCTTATTATTTGTTTCTTCTTTTCATGTTAATAAGAGGAAGAAATTCCACAACAAACACCTCAAACAGTGACCAGACTTGAAACTTCACTATATCACAAGATTGATTACATTTTTTCCCTTTTTAGCTTTATTTATTTATTCTTTAATAAAAAGAAAAGTTACTACAAATATAGTTCTTTTTTGACCAGATGTTAGCATCTGTTCTATTCTCTGTGTAGTTCTTTAGCTTCTGCTGTTTCTTTCCACTGAGAGAGCAGGTATTCTCGACTTGACCATGAGTGTGTAAAGCCTAAGTTGTACTTCCACGAGGTTCTATACCCAAAAGACCAATTACTAATCACTCTCTAATTACTGATCAGTATTGTTCCCACTGGCTGATCACCAATCAACATGGTTCCCAGTGACCAATTATTGATCACCATTGTGTAGAAACATCTAATCATTGAACCCCAGTATGTCCAATCATCCAATTCAATGATCTTTTGTTCTCTATTTTTTTTAACTCTTTACTTATGATATTTAAAATGAATAAACCTTGTTTTATAACATCCGTTTCCCACATTTTTTTAATTTTATCTACATTATTATTTTAAATATTGTCAATCTAGCCCTTATCAACGTTCATCCCTTCTTGTGTCAAAAGAAGGCTAGAAGGAATGGAATGTAAAACTACTGAAGGAAAATTCCTGCAAACCTTGTAAAAGACTGTCTGGAACATTGTGCTATTCAGCAACATGACAGAGCTGTGATTTTTACTCATTACACACACTTTCTCAATGCATTGGTCAGTAAGTTCAGGGAACTGCATCGCTAGGTTTCCTTTGAATAAAGTGCTGTAGGGTGAAGCCTAGTTCTGCTTAAGCAATCCAATTAGCTGGGGAATGGAGCTACTGCTGTGGTCTTTTTCTCCTTTTTTGTGCAGTTCAGCTAGGACGATATCCTAGTTATGAAGATATCAGTATTTTTCTTCAATGCTTCTTGAATAAAGTCTTGTACATGTTTTAGTATGCTGTTTTATCAGTTCCTCTAGTTGGCTTTCTGCTTTGTAGATTTTACTCACCACCTCCTGTGTTTCCCGAAATGCAGTGCATTTTTCTGCTTCAAAACTTGCTTTGAATCCTGTGTTCATGTTTGGAACAAGCGCTGAAACAAGAGATAAATTAGCAGTGAAGTTATAAGCAGAGAGTAAGTGATTTGTAAAAATGCAGCTAAACTTTCTGTGACACTGTTTTTTGGCTCGCATGTTCCAAACTTCTGGATTGCCCCAAATAGTTTTGAGAGGAGGAAAATGTTGTCCTACAGCTATCTTAAGGTCTCAAATTCATGATATATCTATAATTGAACTATACGCTGTTCTGTTCTTGTGTCCTAATGCACCCCATTTATTTAGAATTTCTGGCTGGCAGGCAGGCAGGCAGGCAGGCAAGCCAGATACAATCGGAAAAAAAAAGTACAGTCTGTTTCAACACAAACAGGCGGGTAAGTGATAACAAAGCTGTTCTAGGTTTTGCTGAGCTCATGAAATTCTGAAGGCACAATATTAGAAAATCAATACGAATATGAGATTTATCAATATTTCTATTGCTTTATACATTTTCATCTAGGCATTTTATTGCTGTCTCTCTCTCTCTCTCTCTCTTTCTCTCTCTTTCTCTCTCTCTCTCTCTCTCTCTCTCCCTCTCCCTCTCTCTCTTCTTCTCGAAAATTCTTTCCTAATATTTGCCAATTGCAGCTTTTGTAGACATGTATATTCCTCAAATATTTCTCATGCCCTTTACAGTGCACACCTGAGATTACGCTCATTCAGTAGATTTCAGAAATTTGATTAAAACTTGGGAAACGGGAGGTGTGCATATTTTATCCCAAATGGTTACACTTCGAATTAATGTCATGCCTGGCAGTTTTTTATTTACTGACATAATTCTAATGCTTCCACTTTCCACTCCACCGCTAGTCTGTCAACTGTAAAAGCTCTTTCTGAAGCCCTGCTCAGAAAAAAGGATTGTCGCTCATCGAATACACGCACATGTACAATACATACAAGCTTGGCATTTTAGTGGCTTTTATCAGGTAAACTCGCAGGATGCACGGCTTATAGTTTAGGCACATGTACACATACAATATGTGCATATAGAGGAAAAAAACTGACAAGCTGTGTTGCTATGGCAATAAGGGATGATGCCATTTCACTTGTTTCAAAGCTCTGTGTCAGGTTTATTTATTTAATTGTCTTGTTGCAGCGTTTCTTAGCTGGACTGACTCCAAAACTCTCGGCTCTGCTTGGCTAGAGAAGCTGAATGCTGTTTGATGCTTTTTAAACAATTCATTTCTTGTAAAATGCTAACCGTTGGAGGAACTTTTAGAAATGTGGTGAAGTTCCAGTCACATCCAAGGAAAATAAGCAGTTGTGATGTTTGAAACTGTTTGACTTTGTAAGAAATGCTTGTCTCTAAGCTGCGCTTTGTAGCCTTAGCCAAGGACAAAACATGCACGAATCTTTTAAGCAAAACTTATACCCAGGGCATAAATGATAAACAGATGAAAGCAGAAACATGCCTGAAATTCAAGTAATAAGAAGCTTGAAAATCGTGTCATAAGTGATCGCACCAGTGGCATAGGGTTTATGCTGGCTAAAAAAAGAAATGCGGTTATATCTCAGCTACTTTTCTCTCAGGTACTATTTCAGCAGGCTTCTCTACAGTGATGATAGATCCTTCGGGCTTTCCATAATAGCTGTTATGGAGCAGGATTTCATTACTGTGGGCCAGTGAGAGCAGCCGCTAGCCCAAACATCCCTAATTGCTAGCCGGTGTTGGTGCATTTACAGCCTTTTGGTAGAAAAGGTGGCCGGTGCTTAATGGCCTGGTGCTGAGCTTAGGTCAGGCCGTTCTCCATTAGTCTAACGGCTGTTCATTACAGCTTGTTTTCAGGACATTGCTAATAAACTAGAATAGCTTCCATCATTAAGCAGCGCTGTGCTGTTCTACTCCAGTGTTTAAATCTAGTATGTAAAGGAACAAAGAATAATTATACTCACCAAAAAGCAGCTTATATGACAGTGCCTTGTGCAAATTTTCTATCATTTTAACGATTTTCACATTTCTTTTTTGTTTTGCCTGTCTTGTGAGATAATAGAGAAGTACAGAAAGTCCAGTCCTTGAGCTTCGAGTGAGAGGTATTTTTGAAATGTCTGAACAATACAAAAGGAACTGAAGAAAAGATCATAAAATGCTATTATTCTTGATTCCATTAGGTTACTGTTCAGCATACGTTTATTAGCAATGCGCCTTATCCAATTCATCAGACAGCTAATTCATTTGATTGCTCTTAAATGTTATCTCACCTGGTTGTCCATATAGATTGGTTTCGTTGCTGTGCTTTTTTTGATGCAGCACAGCAATGCAGCTATAAACAGGCCTGCTTTTTCCTAAAATCATTCAACGTTCAAACTTTATTTAAATGCATATTAAACATGCATTAGTATTTCTTTGGATTATCTTGTGGCTTTGATTTTGAGAAATTTGTATAAGCTTTTGTATAATGGTGTGATTTAGTTTATGCACTTTTAATATTAATATATTTCATATACGTTTATCAGTATTCTGACTGTTGTGTTAATGTAATTTTTGCATTCATCTGCTCCAGGCTTAAAATCAAACATTCATTTGTAATTAAAATTTTATGTTTGGTGCATTGCAAAAAATAAATCACCCACACACTATACACGTGAGCACAGCCTGTTGCTGCAAAACATTATACACAACCAAGTTTGTTAGTGTTCCAGAGCCCTTTATCAGTCCCTCCTCTGCTTTTCTCTTTGTTAGTTCCCCCCAATCTGACCGTGCCACGGGGCAAGTCCCCACTGGTAGTGCGGGAAGGAGAGACGGTGGAGCTGGAGTGCCTTGTTTCAGGAAAGCCCAAGCCCATCATCTTGTGGTCACGGGTTGATAAAGAGGTGCCGATGCCAGACGGAAGCATGCAGATGGAAAGCTATGACGGAGTTCTGCGCATCATCAACGTGTCTCGGGAGATGAGTGGATCCTACCGCTGCCAGACCAGCCAGTACAATGGCTTTAACGTCAAACCTCGGGAAGCCCTGGTGGAGCTCATAGTGCAGTGTAAGTTTCCCATATTTGTTAAATTTTATATTTATTATGATACAAGAGCACTTCTGTACTCAGTAATCTAATTGGTTAGGTGGCGATCCCTTTTCTGTAATAGTTCTGTTCCTGAGAGTAGTGCTGGTATCTATTTAAATAACATGTTTATATTTACTGCATGTGCTTGCTCTAGTATGTTAAATCTTTCGTATGAACTTAAGCAGCGGATATTGTATGTAATCTAAGGCTAATAACAAGGAGTGTTGGATTAAGTACACAAATCTTGTACTTAAGTTAAAGTGGAGGTACACTAATTAAAATTGTACTCCAGTAAGAGAAAAGTGCTCCCTTTAAACTTTCATTTAACTAAACTTTATTTGCCTTCAAATGTACTTAAGTATCCAATGTACTATTATTTATTATGGCTTTAATGTTCCTATTATCATTTTTGTTACAAGACTCTTTGCTTAATTAACACAGTTTATGTGAAAAGACTCTAATTTTACTCCTTAGCATCTATTAATAGAATGATATTAATGAATCAAATAATCTGATTGAGATCTATTACAATTATCAGGGGTCCAAAACCTTTAAAAAAGCGTGCAAATAAGGCCACAGGCAAGTTAGAATAAGGAGTTTCTTCCATCATTTATTTCTCTTAAAATGTTTTGCTTGCTGTTGAACTGATACTGAACTGTATGTTGGTGATACATAGATAAAAACACGTTCAAAACTGAGCGCATGCTTGACCCTGATTAGTGTCTTGCTGCGTGTTTGACCAGTTAAGTTTGTATCCTTTCATAAATAAATACAAAAATGTTCCCAAATGTAGTTGAGCAAAAAGATATTTGACTTTGAAATGTGGTGCAGTTAAAATAAATGTCTCCCCAAATGCAAATACCTCAGTATAGTGTAGATACGTGAAAAAGGTACTTTATGAAATACATTTACTCTGTTACTGTCCACCGCTGATAACAAGTGCATAAAAATATGTTATTCAAGAAAGAAAAAGAAATCATTAAGTGTGCATTGATATCAATACCGGTGGTGGTCCACTACATACCTTATTTACTTGTACAGTAAAACCCCTTTGTACAGGCAACCTATAGTATGAGCAAACGCAGATACGAGCAGCCTCGCTCGCATCCTATTTCACGAGCAAATTTCGAAGGCACGAGCAAACTCAAGCTGCGCTTCCCCCATATTCGCTTAGTTGATAACGTATCACTCGGTCATTCTCGTTGTTAAGTGCAGCAAAGTTTTATATTTTTATTTCACTAGAAATCTTAAAAAATGTCTCCCAAGAAAATCAGTGATGGTGCTGTGAAAACGAAAGTAAATAGAAATACCATGGAAACCAAAGAGTTTATGAGCATGGTGCGGGTCTCACACTCGCAATCAACCACTATCACATGAGTAAGTGTTAAATTATGTTTAAATTACAGTAATTTGCGGTGTATTTGTTTGTTTAAATAGGCTACAAATACTTTTTAAGTGCAGAAATAAGCGATCGAATGAGGTTTCGGAACAGATTAAATCACTTTTACGTTAATTCCTATGGGGATAATCAGTTCAAACGTACGAGCAAATGGACCTACGAGCAATTTTCATGAATGAATTATGCTCGTACAACGGGGTTTTACTGTACTAATATTTATAAAATAGGGGCTACCAATATCTGATATCAGATGATACTCTGCGAAATAATATAAGGCGAATGTACAGTGTGTTCCCATGCTAAGCAGTCTGCTATGCAGTCAACAAGCATGACAGCGATCTGGAAGCATTTTATAATTAATGGTCAAAACAAAGCAATGTTCATTACTTCTGGCACACAGCAATAGTGATGCAATCTAAGCATGAAAATAAAGCAACAACTGCTTAGCCGGCAAGTGAAACTAATAGCCCTTGCCCAGTGCACAATTCTTGATGATTAGCTGCTATCAGACAGTGCTAACTGAAATCCTGACGCAATAAAAACAACAGAATTATTCACATTTAAACCAAACCATTTTGTAAACCAAAATCCATTCGCCAAGGCAACACTACTCTATCCACGATAACTAATGCAGCTAGCTAATGCACTTCCTTTAAAACAGGTTTCAGCATAAGGAACAAGCTGAATGCGTGCACTTTTGAAAGCAAAGGGCTTGCATGCTATGGTTCTCATTTTAATCAATACAGGGAAGGAAATAAACAGTATACTGGTCTTTTACCTACTGTCTCATGTTACATTTTTAGCTGAACAGTTATATCATCATAGCTGGCAGACAGCAAAGTGGCCTGCTTTTGCTTCTTTTGCTTGTTGGCTGCTGTGCATTCAGTTTGTGCTATTAGTGCACTTTTCATAACAGTTTCCCAGTAAGTTTTGGTGATTAGTAAACATGAAGTGATTTAGATCAGCTTGGCTAAGACGGGACATGGGTTTCACTCGGGGATTTGGTAGATCTCAAATGAGGCTGATTTCATTAATTATTAAACATTAATCTGTTAATATCTCTCTAAAGTAAATTTGTCTCCTCCTAACTGATTATTGAATGCGGGATTTGCCAAAACAGATTAAAGTGCCAGTAGCACATATGGAAATGTAGCAGAGACACAGCTGGTTTCAGAACCAGCATCGGCAAACACCAAAAAAATGTGTACTCATCTACATATTATAGTTCTGTGTGGAAAAATGTTCTTTACATTTTGCCTCAGCACAGAAGGCCAGACATTATTAATTTATTTATTCATTATCAACTACAGAAAAATGAAAAAGAAATAAATCTGGTGACAGAATGACTGTTTGAAACTGTCATAACATGAGTGTACAATAATATTAAATGTTACCATAAATGGTTAAAATGCATGTTGTGTAATAATTTATCATGAATCACTGAGGTTTCAGAAGAATTAAACACATTGGACTGGGGAAAAAATTATCTATTTCAGAATGGGAGAAACACATTATTAAACGCTTCATAATGTATTTGTAGTGACATTTAGGTTTAAGTTTCATTTTACTGCGTGCCATAAACATCCTTTTGTAACTTTTTGTATTGAACTGTATTAGTTATAATGTTGTGGCGTGTTCAGTAAATGTTTTAGAAATGGAATGTTACATTTGTAAATGTGATTCTGTGACAGAATAGATGATTGCCAGGATGGGTTTGTTCAGATCTAGTGTTCTAGTGTACATTGTGCTAGTCACCATGACTGTGACTCAACACACAGGAAAGCATTTAGGTAAACATTTTAGATAATTTAAGATATTTTTCCCTAAAAAGGAAAATCTCTAAAAAACCACTCTGGACTGAGAAACAATCAAACTCACTATGGAACATATTGATCTGCAATACTTAATATTAAATCTGTGAAATCTGATGAAGGTCAAAGGTAAAATGCATGTTATCAGTCCACAAATAATTTGGGTTTGAGAGCTCTTCAAAGAAATTGGTACATTGTAGTAAAGTCCAGTAACTCTCCTGGGCAATTGTTCTTCTGAAGGAAACCAAACTGGTGGTCTACAAAGTAGACCATAGCACATATGGAAATGTAGCAGAGACACAGCTGCTTTCAAAATCAGCATCAGCAAACACCAAAAAAAAATTGTGAACTCATCCTCAGTTTGTTGAATCTCTACACATTATAGTTCTGTGTGGAAAGATTTTCTTTACATTTTGCCTCAGGACAGAAGGAAAAAAAAAAACCTTAATATTAAATCTGTGAAATCTGCTGAAGGTCAAAGGTAAAATGCATGTTATCAGTCCACAAATAATTTGGTTTTGAGAGCTCTTCAAAGAAATTGGTACATTGTAGTAAAGTCCAGTAACTCTCCTGGGCAATTGCAATTTGGAGTGGATTAGGCATTTACTGAGATGTGTGCAGTAGAAAATCCAGCTTTAGTTTTGCTAAGGTGGCTTTAATATAAAGCTTTAATGTATTCACTGCCACTACCCTGTACTCCTGCATTACGGCCAAAATCCGCTGCGATATCTATGCAGATGCATGCACTTCGAGCTATGAACAGAATTGAGAACACACTGCTAGATGATTACTGATTAATTCAGCAAATGACTCTACAGTTAACTGAAGGTAGAGACTAGGTTCTTCTCATCAACTGTCATGGCCGACAAACAGTGAATCTCTTTAATTATTCTCTTACTAAGCAGGTTCTTACAGTACAGTACAGTATATCAAGTGCCATCAGCTTTGCATTTTGATCATATTGAAATCGGAAATTCTTGGCAATAAAAACATTTTATATTAGTTGTAACAAAGAAACTATAAAGCAAAAGTAGAAAAGACAGATTTCTTAACAGGACAACCCTGTCGGAAACAAGAGAAAGAAAATACACCTTTTGCAAAGAAACTCAAATTAATGTGAGTATGTACAGAAGAATTGTATGTTACCAAAGTTTTGGATATGAGTTTTCATCTGTATTCACATCCATATGTAGGTTATATTGTATGTACTTTTGTCCTGATATTCACAATGCTTTACTGGCAGGCTAAGAGCACTTTCTAGCAAGGTGGGCCTCAAGCTTAGAGAATGACATGTAGCTGCTGAAAGTACATCAGGATCTCTCTCTTCACTGCACTTCATTATGCTGATGCATTGTCACTTTTAGCACTGCCAGAGCTTTCCTTCTTCTACCTGGGTGGCTCGGCAGCTTGTCTGCTGCTCATTTCACTCCCTGCTGCGTCAGCAGGGTGTAGGCATTATGCTGCTGGTAGGGCAGGGCTCAACAAGTGGTTTCTCTGAATTCCCTGGTCCCTAACAATTTGAACATGTCCATCAACTCCTCTGGTGTGTCTGAGCAATACTGTGTATCCACATGTGAGAGATACTGTGCAGCTACATCTATCATGATGCTGCAAAAAATTAAAAAGTCTTTTAATCCACTTCTTCAACTATTTGACAAGCCAAAACTGAAAATGAGGATGCGTTTGTGTAGCAGGACTTTTAATTGGCTACCTACATGGTGTCACAATTAAGGTGCCACATGGTGATGAGAAAAAAGATAAGCCAACGATGTCTAAAGATTAAAGTATTTTTTATTATTTCTGTTATTTCCTGAGCAAACCAAACTGGTGGTCTAGAAAGTAGACTGTTACTAGACTGTAGTTATATAATTTACTAAATTCCCCTTTAAGGAAAACACAAAGTTTGTTTTATTATATTGTATTTCTCTTTCAACCATTTCTGCCACAAAGAAGGGTTTGGACACTACTTAGTGAACTATAAGTACATATTTTAAAAACAATAAAATGCTCAAGAAAGAACTGCCCTGCTAGGCACAGGGAGCTCCACTTGAATTCCTCTGTATAAACTCGAAGCAAGAATATCCTACACATCCTGCCGTGAGTTACATTGGCACTAATGAACAATCCCTTCAAGCCCGCACTACAGCAAAGGCACATGCTTAGAATGGAGAAAGAGGGGGTCTTTGTTCTGTTTTGCACATGAGACCCCTTGGCCACCTCTTTCATTCCCCCACTCCCCTCTATTAAGATGTCTTAACACCTAATTACCAGCCAGCTAATTTATTCTAAGCCGTGCTTATTCTATATTCATCAATGGGGATTTGACCTAAAAAGAAAGAAAAAAGTCAAAGCAATAAGACAATCATTTGTTTATGGGGGATTAAAGAGCTGAAAGAAACGTGATATTTGTGAGATAACGATAGCCAATATGGCAGTGAATACCTCTTTGTCATTGAAGAAACTGAAAAAAGTTGTAGAGAGTGCTTTTTGTAATTCGTTCCTATGTTTTATGCCTTTAAGGCCTTTCTGTCATCATGATCTTGTCATATTCTTTGACTTTTAGATGATTGCATATTACATCAGTGCTATCTTTTATCTGGATAAAGACACATGAAAAGTGCCTTTTAAAACTATGCACTGTTTATGACCCTCGCTATGAAGTTTCAGTACGTTTTACGTCTACCTAATAAATCTGTCAATATCCTGCTCCAATCTGCAGCACATCTGCACTGTTTTACTCCGTTCACATCTAAACTAGAACTGAGCTTAAGTGAATGTTTAAGAAAGAGTGGATGGAGTGTCTATTTCTGTCTGACACTGAGCGATTGTGATTCGGATTGGATTTCTCCTTTTCTCCTTCTTCCCAATCCTAAATATGTTTAGCATTATGCTCACATCTTTACTAAGCCACTAATGACTGCGCTCTAAGCAAAATTAATGACATTTAGATTGGCACTCAAGAGCGATTCCAATGCATTTTCTCTCAATTGAATGTGATTATGTTCGGTTGACAACACAGATCAAAGGCTAGCAGCTTTGTTTTACACTGATGCAGTTCCTGGATTGGTAATTAAATTGTCAAACTGATCATACTCCTACAGCAGCCTTGTATTTACTGGTTGAATCCTAAAAAATACTCAGTTTAGGGAGTTTTCTTAATGGTTAATTAAATTTCTTTATCATTAACATGATGCACATGATGCTATTATGTCGATTGGCACACGTTTCAGATGACTTTTCAATAGTTTATTAATGACTCCTTCATCTTTCTTAACTTTCTGCAGTCTCAATAGAAAGAAATCACTTTGAGCCAACCATTCTTCCGATCTGGCATTAAATATAGATTTTGAATATATATACACTCATGTAGTTGAGCATAGTAAAGTTTTGATAGGCTGAATTAAAAGACAAAAGATCTCTTTTTGACAGATTCCTTTGCAAGTTCAATTACCAGTTGCCCTAAACCACACACCAAACGAGTGCCTGGGAACTAAAGAGAGCAATAAAATAAAGCATGGGAGTTTTTCACAAGACCCAATTGCTCTATAAAACAACTGCTTAATTAACAGCATTGCAGTATGAGCCCCAGTTCTCATCCAGGTAAACTCGATGCGGTTTTGTTTGTATAGCGCTTTCAGCAATAGACATTGCCACAAAGCAGCTTTAAACAAATATACTAAATAGATTCATTTACTGTATGATTTTTTTTTTTACTTTCACAAATGTGTCACTATAAGTTTTTCCTTAATAAACAAGGTAGAAGTGACCGTGTAAAGGAAAAACTCGCTCCAATAGCCCTGTGACCAGTGTTGTGCTCGTTAATAAAAAATAGTAACTAGTTACAGGTACTCGTTACTTCATTAAAAAAGTAACTTAGCTACTTTGTTGATCACTTACACCAAAAAGTAATGCGTTACTGTTAAAAGTAACTTTTTAGTTACTTTTTAAAGAACCTTCTTTAATGTTCCATTAATGCTCTTTAATGCGTTATGATCTACAAACACAAAACTGACTTAAACACAAAGTAATTTTTAAACACTATTTTATTACAGTCAGAGCAGCACAAACTGAATACATCACAAGGATTTCTGAAAAAATAACAAAACAAGCTAAATAATATATTCACAATCAAAAACTAAAGTCGCTTCTACAACAATGTAGAACACCGGGTTAGCTTCTAGCTACTAGCTCCTCAGGCATGGAGTTTCTGGAGGAGCTTCAACAGATTGGAGATGCTGTTTATCGCAGTAGATACGAGCTTCGAACCAGAAAGACACAACTTACATTTGACTAAAAGGTTTTTGTCTTTATACTTAACTAAAATGAAATAATGAGCATATTTCCACTTTGAGAAACTCGTCTTGCTCTCGCCTCGACTCGCTATTACTGCCGCACAGACCTGAATAAACAGAGACACGCCAAGAGTGCATCTTCTTCTTGTTTACAGTGGTTCATCCACCAACCCTACAATGCATCTCTGCTGTTAGCAGGTTGGACTGTAGGCTACACTCCAACCAAAAGTAATTCATTTAAAAAAGTAACCAGTAACGCACCATATGGTAACGCTAACGAAGTTACTTTATTTTTAAAAGTACTGGCTGTGACTATAGATACTGTCTTTCTTACACTGTGTGCTACAGTATATGTTAAAACAGTGCAGTTGTGTAAACAAGAAAATATAATTTTTGCACACACTTGTTATTTTTTGTCAGGCTGCTTTGTGACAATGTTCACTGTTAAAATCGCTATACAAGTAAAATAAAATACAATTGGTTCAGTGCAGGTTATTAAGGAAATTTACATCTAAGCATTTGTTTTGTTACGGTGAAATGTTTTTATCTGTTTAGAATTGTAACATTAATACATTAGTATGCCTTTAATATAAAACACCAACTAAAATTTATACTTTTAACATAAATAAGCCACACCTGTCTAAAAGCCTGTCTACACTAATGTACTGTACACAGGCTTTAACGAAAGACACGTTACACACGGTGTAACGGGTGAAATATGTTGCGCTTCCTTTAGGAGCATAGCGGTATTTTGGCATGCCAGAAGCGAGCTCTCCCTTCACCCTGACTCAAAGCGTTACAACGGCTTTTGTCTAAACAGTAGCCTATCAAGAAAGTCATTGTTTACTGTCTTCCTCCTTCCTTTCACAACTATTTCTTATTACCTTTTATCATCGTTGTGTTTTTAAAAAAGTCACCCGATGGAAGTTTTTTCTCCTGATGCTGTGCAGCTCAGAACACAGGTGAGGTGCGTTTTTTCGTTTCCGTTCGGAAATTTCATTGGTCTAATGTTATAGGGTTTAGTTTTTTTGGCTTGAATTTTGTGAACCGGGAAAAAAAATGGGAAAAAAGTAGCAGCTTATAGTCTGAAAAATACGGTATACATTTTAGGATAAAGTGGAGTAACCTGCTGCCATAATTTTGCATTCCTTTTTTTTAGTAGCATGTGTGACTGTGCACTGAAGTCACTCTGATTATCCCTAAATAAAGATCATCTGTCTCCGATGGATTTTTTTTATAACTGCTTATGATATCGACAAGACATTTACAGGCTCTCATTGTTAAAAGATATCGATTAAAATCCTGGGTAGAAAGATACCATGGTATACTGTGAAGGCCATCATCAACAAGTAAACAAATGTGCTGAGAACAGGATGTCCCTACAAAATAGATAAAAGGAACGGCTGAAAAAGAAGAAGAAAAAGAAATGGTAACAAGGAGGCTGCTAAGAGACCTATAGCAACATTAAAATGAGCCACAGGAACATCTACTAAGTGCTGGCCACTCTTTGCAATGATCTCTATATCTGTATCACATTGCAGGTGGAAAATGATCTGACATTATTTATTTGTGTAGGCTTTTTAAATCCATTCAGTTTCAGTTTTATCATTCATGCTTTCGTTTGCAGTGAGCATTTAGCAATCTAAAGTGTATAAGTGACCTGAGAAAGCAGTTCCAGGTAGAACAGCAAACCATACTGGCTAGCCTTGTGAAATGAGCGTGGGATGTGAGCTACACCTGCAACATCCTCCTAAAGGTTTCAATTTTCAGGTTTTGTTTAGTGTGCAATGGGATTAAGTCATGGCCAGAGACATGTGAGCAGCTCCCTTGTTTCTACACATCACCCAGAGCTTCCCACTGAATAAGAGAGGACTTTCTTAGCTGGCTGAGGTCTCCAGTCCGTGAATCTCTCTGTGCCGGTCTCAGCGAGGCTGCTTTCCCTGGCGGAGGCTGCTTTTTCTGGCTGTGTCGTGTGAGCCCAGCGGGGGGAGCAGACACTCACCACGCCACAAAGCCGCCTTTAGTAACTCGATCAAGGGCCAAAACGCAGCTTTCTGAAGCAAAGAACATTACAGGCATGTAGAAATGGCTTCAGCAAGTCAGCAGCTTTGATGTAAAAAACAAAAAAAATACCATTCTGTGCAGACAGGGAGGTGTAGTGCATCTTGTTGAGAGAAAAAAGTAAGCTTCATAAAACATAGCCACAGTTCAGGTGAGAACATTCATTCTGATGTATTTCTTTTGCCTGCCTGGATCCAATTTGAGGCTCTTAAGGGCAATGCAGTTCACTTGTTTGCAGTACTTCATCCTGACGTCTTCTTGCTAGCATGCTGTGAATCAGTTCTGTGATGTTTTAAGTAAACCTCTTGCACAAATTATCTTATATGTGCATTTTGGACTGAAAACAAAGTGAAACAAGGTTTAATGAATCAAGGAGATTTGTTTCCTGCAACTAACTTAGAAAATTGTGCTTTGTATTTCAGACAATTTCCATGATCCACACACACTGATACACAGCAGTGTTTACAGAGGGCAATTATAGCTTTGTAGAGAATTAGCCAATTAACAAAATGAGGCCAATGGATTTAATAAAAAAAATAAAAAAATAAAAAATAAACCCTTAACTAGCAAGTAAACAACATATTTTATCTCCAACTCTTTGATTAGTCAATACTTATTAAAACAAAAACCTATAAAATGACTTGGCTCAGATTATCCCTAAATTACTCACAGAAAAAAAAAAGATTTTGTTACCAAATAATGAATTGAATTAAAGATTATTGTTTTTAGAGTAAAGAAAGTTTTTTAAAGAAAAAAAAGAACAGACTCTTAGCTTGTTCTGAAACTTGCATAATGTCCTTGATTTTGTATAAAATATTCTATTAGTGCCAGTGTAGTAAATTCCAGATGAAATTTTAATGACTTAATTTTCATAAAACAATATTGAAAAAAAATCAGCTATGTTGGACGGTGGAAAAGGTCAGTGTATGTGTCTGCTGTAAACAAAGTCATGAACAGAATAGTTTATAGCCTGGACAGATAAAGGCCAATATTAGACTGGAATAATTTTTATTAAAGCTTTGTAAAGAATATATATATATATATATATATATATATATATATATATATATATATTCCAGTTCCAGTGTGCATTAACTAGTTTGTGGACATCTGCCCAACAGGCATATACAGTATTTGCTTATTGAACATCCCATTCCAGATTTAGACCCTCTTTGCTGTTATAATAACCTCCACTGTTCAGGGAAGGCTTTCTGTAAGATTTTGGATCATGGCTGTGGGGATTTGCTCTTTCGGCCACAGGAGGATTATTGAGATCAGGAACTGATGTTTGGTGAAGAGGCCTGGGGCGAGTTTTGTGTTTCATTTAATCCCAAAGGTGTTTGCTTTGGTTGTGGCCAGGGCTCTGTACAGGACACAAATTATTCCACTCCAAACACGGCATACCATGTCTTCATGAAGTTTACTTTGGGCCTTTTTATTTCAGTAAGTAAAGGTTGTATTGCTTCACCATACAAAGCCATTCTATGCAATTGTTTGTTACATAATTTGTGGCAATATTTTTAGGAGAAACCACATTATGGATATGGTGGTCAGGTGCCCCCACACCTTTGGCCATTTAGTATATTTTTATTTCAGTAGCACTTTTAACAAGGGACTGTGTCTCAAAACAGCTTTACCGAGATACAGCGGTTATAAAGTTGTATAAAATAATGTTAAAGTTTAGTGCCTATAAGTTTGTTCCTTATTATTTTAAGAAATTGATGAACAAGTGACTATGGCAATGAAAATCTCCCAGAGAGAGGAAACCTTAAGAGGAATCAGACTCAAAAGGGAACCCATTTTCATCTGGGTTGATCATTGATGAGGTGTTAGGTGCAGTGATAGGTGCTAAAATGATTAACTGTAAATGCATTCTTTGGTTCTGACATTGTAACAGACTTAGATATTATTTACAGACCATATCCATCCTCCTAGTTCCACAATTGCTCAGTTACTTTAGGATCTTTAGGCTGTTGATGTGGAACCATTCCCACCTAGTCCACCCTTTCATTTACAATTGAATACTTGGTGGCAAGCAACAATTCAATTATATAATACATTCTTTTCCTGGTCTGTCAAACAGCCATCTAAATATTTACTAATCTGGTACTGTTTTTACTGATGAAGACCCATGCATGGTTTTCTGTTAAATACATTTTCCCATTATTACTGTTTATTTATTGTTCATACATCACACAAAGGTCTCCCACAGTAAACACATTAGCACAATCTTTTTCACAGATTGGTGACAGAACACGATTTCTGCCTTCAAGCATCTCTGGGAATGTTGTTTGAAACATTTTTTCTCCCAGGGTCAATATTTCAGCATTATCATAATTAGAACAGATGGCTTGCATGTTCTCTTGTTAAAATATATCCATATTTGGTCTCACTATTTCCATGGTTTCATTGTAACATCAGGTATTAATATGACATCTACTTGGGTTTTCAGGCCTCCAGGTCGTTACTATTTTTAATTACTGTTCTCAGTTAGATGTGATCACTGGGGCATTACCGCTTGATTTTATTCAAGAGAATGAGAAAATGACTTTGTATATGTACTGTATGTATACTCTTTTATATGCATTCTTAACTTAAAGCATTGAAAATAAAATCGAAATAAATGAGGTCAGTAAAGCTTTTCAGGAAAGACAACACATAGTCTTTGTATCCTCTAAAAAAAGTATATTTTAGTATTTTATCTAGAGTGGGCAGAATAATAACAGTCCCTTTGGATGCATTTAGTCCGGTGCTCATCAGGTTTACGCTCTCCTCCAGCAGTGTTTAAGTGACTCTCTTGGTCTCGCCTTTTGATAATGTGAAGCAATTAACTTCAAAAAATTGAAGGCTCGGTTGTTTGTTGCAACTTGCCCTCACTGTTGCTGCATTATTTCCCCTACTGCGACTTCTGTCCAAGCCCGTCAAACTGGCACATGAAAGTTAATTAACCAAAGCTGTTTGACTTTATCTATTCCCTATTTTAGTCTGGTGCTGCTATGGAGACAAAAAAAATCATAAACATCATCATTCCATTTATAATACGCAGGATATGATGTGTGCTACTACATACTGATCCTCTTTCTCTGACTGTACGCAGATGCTCCGGCTGTGGAGCCTGTGTTGTTGGAAGTTCGGCAGGGTCTGAGCCGGCCAGTCCCGATGACCTGTCGTGTGCTGCGTGCTCACCCTTCACGTGTGTTGCGTTACGAATGGCGTCTGGGCTCCCGGCTGCTCCATGCAGGCCACTTCGATAACAGTGACGAGACTGAGTACTCAGTGCGTAGCCTCAGCCGTGATGGCTACGGGGAGTACACGTGTGACATCATCAACGAGGCTGGAGCTGGCCGCTGCACCTTCCTGGTCACTGGTAAGAGCATTTCTTATAGTATGTGCATGCACTTTATGCAATACGCATCACTGATGCACCTTTCATAGATTTAGACGATCACATTTCTGAAGTGCACCCCTGATCCAGTGAAAAAAACTAGAAATTATAATATAACCGATAAACAAAAAGTAAGATGTCAAAGTTTATTAGGAAAGAATAGTGTTTGAAAAGTTGTGTTTGCCTCTACATCCTGCAAAATAATTTATGAATAAATGAATATTAATCATTTTGAGTCAGCAGCAGGAAATCATTTAGATTTGAGAAATCATGATGAGTAACAGCACAACAGTCATCGTGTCCTCCCACCGTTTATTCATTGATCATCAGTAAGTGCTTTATTCGAATTAATGTCGCAGTAAATCAGGTGTTTTTTCAGGAACACTGGACATAAGATGAGAATGCACTTTGAATAGAACAGTGTACGCTGTTATAATATATGCAGTGAATAATTTATCATGGTGATATCTGTAGGGGTACATTTCCCTTACAAAAGACTATTTTTAAAACGGGGTGGCCTATTTTTTTTATTTTTTTTGGAAAATCTTTTGCTTTGATGGACTACAATAGTGGCAGTGATTTTATTT
This sequence comes from Silurus asotus, assembly GCA_024362625.1. Taxonomy (NCBI): domain Eukaryota; kingdom Metazoa; phylum Chordata; class Actinopteri; order Siluriformes; family Siluridae; genus Silurus; species Silurus asotus. The sequence continues at coordinate 1,207,965 of MU570217.1, forward strand.
AATAGCTTTGTTTATTTTCACTGAAGTATTTTTTATAGTAAATGAACAAAGGTTTCATGTGTGCTTTTTTTAAACCTCCCATTTAACATTTAGTCCCCATTTTGCTGTAACAAGCTTCTGGAAAGATGTTTCACTAGATTTTGGAGTGTGATTGTTAAAGTCAGGTACTTAAGTAGGGTGAGGAGGCCTGGGGTGCAGTCAGTCTTCCAATTCATCCCAAATGTGTTCATCAGGGTTGAGGTCAGAGTTCTACAGAAGGCCACGCAAGATCTTCCACTCTAACCCATGTAAAGCATACTGTATCTTCATGAAGCATTGTCATGCTAGAACATGTTTGAGTCTCCTAGTTCAAGTGAAGGGAATATTTTATCATATTACATCCAAATACATCTTATACAATTATGTCACTCCCAATTTTGCATTAACAGGGAAAAATGGGCAGGAAAAATTCCAATAATAAAGTCCCAATAATTTTGCCCACATAGTGTGTATTGTTAAATGGTTTTTTTTGTGTGTGTATTTGTATTAATAACACTGTTAAACTGAAAGATATAAATAAGGCTGTAGTATGAAAAAGTACCCTTATGAGATTTTAAAACACTTTCCATTTAAACTCCTGTGTATAAGCCACTTATTTTTTTACACTCTTTTTTAGCTCAAATGCACACTTCTGCAGTAACATATATAGCACAACACAGCCGTTTGAAATCTGCTGTGCAGGGAGTTTTATTTTACCAACCAATTATGTTTCGAAATTGTTCAAACTGCTGTATAATTCCTGTCAATGTGCAATGCTTAAAAGTCGTGTCTCATTTCTTACATCCTTGTTTTTTGTATGTACTCTATTAATTTCAGCCCACTTTATTATAAATCAGCAATTTTGTAGGTCCACCAACTGCTAAAATACAATTTTAAAACTGTGCAGCTCTCTATTGGTCTTGCAGATATATACTGAAATCCTGCAAAAAATATTGAATTTTACATGATATGATGAGCTGTTACAGCCCCCTATAATCTATTTGGATCCGTAAACGGTTATTTTCTATGTGACTATGTCTGGAAAGAGTGCACATCAAAGGTTACCTAATAAAGTAGCGTACTGTCTGATAACCGGTTACAAGAAAACGAAATGGCTAAAAACATCATAGCGTGATGTGAATAGATACAAGTGCAATTTTGAATTACAGTTTATTTGCCTTAACTGCCAAGTTGCATAGAATCAGTACAAATCCGTATAGCAATCTGCAACTGGTCACAACAAGCTTTTAAATAAAAAGCCAAACAATTAAATAATTTGCTGTATATTGGCTCTCATGCAGGATTGGACTGTTTGTAGCTGGTGTTGGATCTATGATGATCGCAAATGTTGAGCTAGTTTACGAGTTGCTTAGTAGCTCCTGGTTTCATAATCTCAAATGACTGTTTAAGGGAGGAAAGGACATTACTCATATTCTTACATTCTAGTGCTCATGTTAGTTCTCACTCTCCAGTGTTCTGTATTGTTTAAAGACTATAACCACACTTTTGATATCACCAAAATGAAGATGGGTTCCCCTTCTGAGTCTGGTTTCTTTCTCATAACATCTAAGGGAGTTTTTCCTTGCCACAGTCACCATTACTGCTCATCAGGGATAAACACACATCGTTCACCTTAACTGTTAAATTCTGTAAAGCTGCTTTGAGACAATGTCTGTTGTAAAAAGCACTATAGAAATAAACTTCACTTTACCTGACTTTGTAACCAGTATGCGATACATAATTATAGATGAGAGATTGTTGTTTCCATAAACTATTTCTGTAAATACTGCCATTTTTAATATTTAGCTTTAACATGGTGATGATCATCTCCTGTGAACAACAAAGTTGCAAGTTTTGCAAGTTGTAGTAATTTATTACTGGTGAAGTAAATTGAGCAGACGGAATTAGCTAAACCACTAACTGTGTGTGTGTGTGTGTGTGTGTGTGTGTGTGTGTGTGTGTGTGTGTGTGTGTGTACATTTTAGTTTGCTTATAAAGCTTGCAAAAGTGATATGTACTAAGTTATATTAGTGCAAATGCAAGAAGTGTATGCATGTATGTGCAGTGTGCAGCATGGAACGTACTATTATAGAAAGGCATGTGCAAAGTCCTGCAGGGGTTGATTTGGTTCATTATTAACATTGTAAAGAGGTGCAGTTTGCATATGAATAATATGCAAAGTCAATCTTTTGTCAGTGTGGATATAAAGCTTGTGCCCTAACTTGGCTTTCAAGAAGCTGTATCGTCTATCATGTAGCGTTGAATGCTAACAATGCTGACATGATAATGCTGATGATAATGCTAACTAGACCATATATCCTATAAGGATGTGGGGTGGGGTTGTTTATACCTTAGCTTGACTCATATTAACAGATTTTGCCTAAAACTTTATGAACCCTGTTAAATTAGATTGATAATATTTACAAATAAGATAATAATCTCAGATTGTCTCAGGTTATCTCAGGTAGACAATTATCAGTTTTTGGAACTGGACAGATGGATCTACGTTATTGCAAACTATTTTTCTATGTTAGAGAAAATTTCTGAACAAAAGCTAACTAACATTTGCGAACATCCTCAAACAAAGCTAGTTAACTGGCAGTAGAGAATCTGAGCCAGCTGAGCCAGCCTGCTGTCTCCCTGTGTGTTGTTCCAGGGTGGGATATTTATATAATCAAATATTAAGACTCTGATATTGATTTGTGATTATAGCACTCTGGCTGGATTTGTGGTTTGTCTCTTAAGGGAGAACCTATAAAGTACTATGTACAACATGAAATTTTACTTTTAGATAAGTAAAATCCAACTAAAACCTATAAAGATATTAGAGGAGTGGTAGCTCAGTGGTTAGGGTGCTGGGTTACTGATTAGAAAGTTGGGGGTTCAAGCCCTGGTATTGCCAATTTGCCTCCTTGGGCCCTTGAGAAAGGCCCTTAACCCCTTTGTGCTCCAGGGATGCTGTACCATGGCCGACCCTGCGCTTGTAATAAAGATTTTCACTGTGCTGTGATGTATATGTGATGATTTGCAGTTGAAGGGGCAACTGCAATACTTATTAAGGATTCTCAAAATCTTTCCAAAGCATGAGGTTTTTGTCCTTTAATAAAAATACTTAGTTATATGTAGGGAAATGTTTTAAATGGAAGGAATAAATATAACGAACAGCACTTTATAGGCTTTCCCTCTGGATTCTTTGCTTTCTCAAACTTACTCATTTGTCCTCAAGCAAAGTTATTCAATTTTCCATTTTATTCAGACTCACAAATGAGTTTTGTCAGTGTGCGTGCCTTATATCAAGGACCAGGTAATTGATAGAAAGAATTGGAAGGAATTGCACATCTAGACACTAAGAAACAACTGGCAAATATTTTCAATAAGATTCACATCAGCTGCGTATGCATTGCTTAATGCCAAATGACACGTGATGGCTAGGAAGAAGAAATGGCCCAGGCATGGGAAAATTAATTCATTTAAAAAAACCTTTGGCCATAGGTCCTGAATTGAAGCGTGTTGAGATAAAAGAAGGAGTGAAATCAGGGCCATTTAGAGTCCATCACGTCTTCTACACCAGCGCCACATGACAGAAAGAGATATGGATTGATGGCCGCAGCAGTCATCAGAGAGCTCAAAGGAGCCATGAGGACGCTGACTGTCAGGGCTGGCCTCCATTTGTTACCTGATCCTGGCGCCACTGAAGCCTCTTCTTCTCCAGTAGTGTTTGGGTTTAAGGGCGGAATACATGGACCTTCTACACTGTTTGGCATAAATCAGAGCTGCCTCCCCGCGAGCTGTAGGTAAAGCCTGAAGCACATCTCAGCAGTCTGCATCTATTTTTTTGCCATGGAAAGGTGGAGAGCTGACTTGCCATCGTTCAGCAGCTCTCTCCTCTCCCCATGCCCTGACTTTCCTGCCATCTGGACACAAAGGCAGATGCCAGAGTTAGCAGAGCCTGCAAACTCCGGGGAAGGTAGTCTACTCCAGCTACTGATTAGCCCTAAAATCTGGCCCAGTTTGTAGGCAATGCTTCCCAAGAGGAGCTTTGCTCCTGTTCACTGTAGGTATAATGGCTCCTGTTTTGTACTCACAGTATGTCAGCTGAGGGGAAGGAGTTTTAAAACAATGCAATTTTTTTTGCTGCACGTAGACATTTAAAAGGGAGAGGGATATATCATATCATTAGTTTGTTTCAAAAGAGCATGAAAATCACAAGAAAAAAGCAAGATGTTTAATTTTGATTGTTTTATAAAATGAGGCCCCCAAAGGTCTGAGAGCAATAGTGCAAATTTTAATAGTTTTGAATAGTTTTGAGATTATATTATTGGCCTCTAACTTTCTTAGTGTTTGGTAAGTTCCTTTTTTGCTTCCATTCAAACTGGCAAAACCTAATAAATTTTTATCAAAAACATTCTTCTAAAGAACAGACCAGGCATAAGGAAAATCTTTTTGTACAAAGTAGTTTACACGGTCAGTATTACCAATTTACCCACCAACATGTAAATAGCAACCCATACATTATGTGGTTATAGAATTGTTTTAGCAGGGCACTGACTTTCCGAGCTGTAAATCTAATAATTCAAATTTCTTCCTCCCCGTCCTCTTCTGACGTCAGGGACAGTCAGGCAGCCAAGACGCATGAAATGTGCCACAGTCGGTTTCTTAAACCGAGATCAAAAAGCACTCAGTAAATCTGATTACTGGACCATGTGAGAGGCCAGACTCTGTATACACAGGCCTGAGTTCAAAAATACACTAACAGAGGCTTAATCAGAAATGCTGAGATGCCAGGCTGTGGCATCTGCAGAGCTGAGTTAAAGAAGCTATTCATTTGTTCTGCCAGGTTAACGCCACGCTTCACACTCCAGTCTTACATCTTACTTTAGTCTTTTGTTGTTGTTGTTTCCATGTTAAATGCAATTTACATTTAAATCTATTGTAGATGAACATTGAGAAAAAGGTTGCTTCTTATTTTATCCTACCAAAAACCACATAATACACTTTGACATACATTTACTGCTTGACTCTTGGCTGTACAGATGCTTACTTGCATGGTTTAAGGTAACATATGTGGTAGCACACAGCTCAATTACCTTCACTCATCCAGGGTTGCATCATAAATAATAAAAAAATGAACCTGAATCATAAGCGAGACTGATCTAAATCTGGAAACGTTCTTGATATTACAGATAATGTTAACATTCAAAGCAAAAGAAAAATGTGAAATTTTAAAATTATTCAGTCTGCTCTGGAAGATAAACATGCTATTTTATTCATAAGCATTAGAAATGATTGAGCATTTGATAAATTATTTTTTTTCTCTCACAAATGTTTAATAATGTTTACTGTTTAGAATAAAAAAGCATTTACACAAAAAATACAAATAATAATGAATCTTAGAAAATATCCCATTAATTTAAATGCTATATAAATTATATGGTTTACTTAAAAAAATATATAAGGCTTTGACCCCTCAAACTTTGATTTTTCAAACACTTTTCTTATAATTAATCTACACTCAGTAACCTATAATGATAAAGTGTTAACATTATTCTAACAATGTATGTGAATGTAAAGAGAAAAAAAAACTGAAATATGTTCATAAGTATTCATGAAATTTAGCTCAGGTGCCTCCAATTCCTCTTTGCTGAGATGTTTCCACCTGAGGTAAATTAAATTTAGAAGTATTTTAAATCATTCTATAGAGGGCCTCACAGTTGACAATGCATATCAGAGCAAAAACAAGCTATGAGGTTAAAGGAAATGCCTGCAGAGCTCAGAGACAAGATTGTCGCACGGCACAGATCTGGAGAAGGCTATAAAAAATAATTATTGCTGCACAGACGACTCCCAAGATTCCCACAGCGGCCTGCATAATTCTCAAATGGAAGAACTGTGGCACAACCACGACTTGTCCAAGAGCTGATAGCCAGGCCAAACTGAGCAATCAGTGGAGAAGGGTCTTAGTAAAAGAGGTGACCAAGAAACCGATTGTCACTCTGACTGCAGTCAGGAGATCCTGTGTGGAGATGGGACAAAGATCCAGAAGGGCAACCATCACTGCATCCCTTCATCAATCTGGGTATTTGCCATGAAGAATGGCACAAAATCCCCCAATCCAAGTTTGCAAAGCTTGTTGCGTCATACCCAAAAACACTTGAGGCTGTAATTTCCGCCAAATGTGCTTCAACTAAGTACTAAGTAAAGGGTCTGAATACTAATGTAATGTGATATATCATTTTTTTTTTTCATTTTAATACATTTACAAACATTTTTTTTATTCTTTTTTTTACTTTGTCACTGAGTGTAGAATAATAAAATACTATGAATGATTGTAGTGTCAGCCTGCAAAATAACAAAAATCAAAAGGAAAGGGGGTCTTATGTGTATAACATACATAAATATTTTTCAGAACTTTAGGTACAAAAACAGAAGAAACAGTTTTTATATGCTAAAGTGGCAAACATTTAATGTGACCTCCCCTCACACTTACAATAGCAGGAAAAGAGGGGTTCCCTTTCAGTAACTTGAGCAAAACGCTTCACTGTGTCCACGCTCTGATTTACATGTACAATCTATCTAACAGAAAGGGGCAACATCACCGGCGGGATGACGTCACAAAAAGGACGCTATAAAAGCACATGCCGTGGAGACGAAGCTAGCTTCTAGGAGGGGAAGGTTATTGATGTCAGAGATCTCGTTGACACCGCTTGGAGGTTCCGCTTGGCCTCCCGCACATGAAACCCTCTCCAGTGGTGGCTCAGGGACAGAGGGTTCTCCCTGAAGGGCAACTCTGCACTATAACATATAATATATGCTATATATTCGTACTTACAACACATCAGTGGTCTCCTACATAACACCCTGTAACCCAGGGTGCCTAAACCAGGTAGCAGACACCCTCTCAAGGCAAGGGCCGAGGCATGGGGAATGGAGGCTCCACCCAGACATGGAGGAAGTTTTACAGAGCACAAGCAGACTTGTTTGCAACTCAGTAGACATCACACTGTCCCCTCTGGTTTTCCCTCACACACCCAGCCCCGCTTGGGCTGGATGTCATGGAACATTTGTGGATAAAGTTGTGCCTGTATGCCTTTCCCCATCACACTGCTCCCAGAGTTCTGGAGAGAGTTAGACCATTTACTTCTTGTGTCCCTGCGGTGGATAGGCAGACCATGGTTTGCGAATCTGGTAGCCTTTCTCGAGCAACCTCCTTTTGTTTACCTACCCCCAGAATTAGAAGGCTGTGGCTGTGACCCCAGAGGGGTCAGAGCTCCCACCATGAGGAGGTATGCCACAAAATGGTGCCTGTTCACTTTGTGATGTGAGCGCCACCAGTTGGAGTCAGTTAACTGCCTGGTCAGTTTAGAGTTGGAGTTTCTACAGGCACAGTTCGCCACAGGTTTTTTTCGCTTCAACCTGAAAGGTTACGTGTTAGCTGTTGCTGCTTATCAGGCTCCGCTTGCTGAGCAGTCAATGGGCAAGCACCCGTTAGTGACACATTTCCTCCACGGCACCCAGATGCTGAGGCCTCGGGTGCAACCTAGAGTGCCTGTGTGGGACCCGTCATTCTGGAGTTTACTCCAGGCATGGCCAGTGCCTTCCTCTACCCCAAACTGGGGTATATTCCTAAGGTGCCCTCGGTTCCCCCACGACCCATTGTGCTGCAGGCATTCTATCCTTCTTTCTTTTAGGCCTTTCTACCAGGAGAAGCTTAACTGGAACTGTGAGGAAAGTTGAAGCAGCTGTTTGTCTGCTACAGTCTCTATAAATAGGGTCTCCCTGCAAACAGGCAGACCCACAGCTGGTGGATTTTTAATGCTTTCTCGACTGGTACCAACTTTTCTCAGGGTAAGAGGTAAGTATACTTTAAGGCTCTTCTCTATTCTGGCTCCGATGTGGTGGAATAAACTTCACCTAGATGTCCGAACAGCGGAGTCTGTCTTCAAGTGACGGTTGAAGACTTACCTCTTACTGAAACACTTAAACCAACACTTTCCAAGTTTGTGTTGTTGAAAAAATATATATAATAATTTAATTTGTAGTAACTTGAGTTGTAGGCTGATTTACCTTAAGTTTCTAATCTAATTTACCAGTGTAGATGTATTCATTGCTAGGGAAATGCCACAAATGTAAATGTAAAATCTCATCCTCTTATAAATCCTATGGTCTCCCCACACTTTTCTGGGTTTGTGTGTGCTGATCCACTTTGATCTATTTTTTGGAGTTTTGCAAGCTGTGATTATCAGTTGTGGAATTTAATAGTGAGAATTTTTATGTGTAATTCAGTTGTTAGTCATGAGAAAAGAAAAAAAAATCCAGCTGAATGCATTAAGAATGTCCATAATCTTACATTTCGAGAAAATTGCTAATCAGTCTGCAGTGCTGCAAGTATCTCTAAATTGATTACACAGACATGAACAAATCTGTGTACTGAGGTCATTGTTATGTTTATGGAGCCAGTTGTCTTGTGTATTGAGACAAGGCACATTAACATTGTGGATTTACCCATTAAGAGATGAATAAACTGTGGTCATAAAGGGACACTTGTGGTCAGTAACGAAGCTGTCTCATACAAACCTTGCTTAATTGGTATTAAGGGGCCCAATTTGTGTCAACAAACAAAAACAAAAACACACCATTACACTACCAGCAGCATCCAGAATTGTTGACACAAGTGTTGACACCATTGTTGCTTCATGCTGTTAATGTCAAATTTGAGCCTTTTGTCTGTATGCTGCAGCAGAAATACATTCTTCAACTGTCCAGCTTCAGTCAGCCTGTGCCCACTGTAGCTTCAGATTTCTGTTCTTGGCTGACAGGAGTGGAATGCCATGTGATCCTTTGCAGCTGTAGGTCTGTTGTTTTGTTTACAATCTGGGTTGATTTTTTGCTCATCATTATTATTAATATACAGCCATTTTTGTCAGAATGTTGCCAACAAAAGTGAGTACAGCCTAAGTAAGCTTGTCCAATATTTTGTGTGAGCTTTAATCCTGGGCATGGAATTCACCACAGCTGTTTGTTGCTGGGATCTTCTTCCACTCCTCCATAATGACATCACAGAGCTGCTGGATGTTAGACACATGATGCTTCTCCACCTTTTGCTTGATGCGCCACAGGTGCTCAATAGGGTTCAGGTCTGGAGACATACTTGGCCACTCCATCACCTTCACCTTTATCTTCCCCAGCAAGGCAGTTGCCATCTTGGCGCTGTGTTTGCGGTTGTTTTCCTGCTGGAAAACAGTGGGAGAGATAAGCATCATTAGAGAAAAGCATCATATTCTGCTTCAGAATTTCACAGTTTATATTGGAATCCATGTTTCTTCCATGTTGTTGGACAGATCTTTAGCAAACTGTTTAACGGCTTTCTTGTGAGCCAGTTTCAAAAGAGGCTTTCCTCAGGGATGACGGCCATGCAAACCAACTCGTTGCAGTGTGCGGCGTATGGTCTGAGCACTGACATGCGGACCTTCCACTTCTGCAACCTCTAAAAGCAATAGCACTAGCACCCATGCGTCTGTTTTATTAAAGCCAGCTCCTGCACCTGACCAACTTCTTTGATTGACCCTTGCTCTGCCTGTTCTGAGTGGAAGCCATCTTGGAAAACCTCTGTAACTTTGCCATGAGGTGCCATGTTGAGCATGCAGTGGTCACAAAGAGAATTGGACTCGAAGTACCACATTTTAACTGCTCTAATACAAGATATAAAAATTTGTATGGTCCTGTCAAGCAGAAAAAAACATAAACATGATGAATAGGACATGTGGCCATGCATGGATAAATTACTTACAGCTGTTATCACTTAGGGAATACTCGCTTTTGTTGCCAGTTATTTATACAATAATGGCTGTACAGTATGTTGAGTTATTTTTAAGGAGAGTAAATCTATATTGCTTTACAAGCTGCATGTTGACTACTCTAAAGTATATCTATGTTTCATTTCTATAGTAATGTCGCTTAAGAAGATAATAAATTATTGCTGAAATATGAGGGGTACACTCACTGTTTTAATATACTTTATTTGTAGAGTAGGTCTGATAAACTCAAAGATCTGCTGTTTTTCTTTAGTTAGGGAGCCACAATTCTTGTTCTTGTTCACAATTCTTCATTTGGTGCTCTCCTTTCCCCTTGTCTTGTTCCTTACCTTTCTTCACTCCCTCTGTCTCTCTCTCACTCACTCACTCACTCATGGTTTTGTTGTGCCATTTGGGATGTGCTTAGGCAGCTTCCTGATGGGATTGCAATGGCCCTCCTCCCAGCCTGCAGGGCTAAATCTGCAGATCATTAAAAAGTGTCTGGGCCACCACAGCCTCTTAATAAGTCATGGCTGACATAAACACCACTGGCAGGTTTATGAGGCTGCTTGCAGAGATCAGCAACTTCACATTCCTCCACGTCAATGGCCACGCTCGCCTCCCTCACAGTTCTGTCTGTGTGTTCGTCAGCACTTGTCATGAACACAATAACTCTTTGAACACTTTGACCAAGTCATCAACTGTCAGGTTCTGGATATTAACAGATAAGCCTGAGACTCTTGATGATCCTAAGTCCATCCAAAACCAATCGTTTCTCAATCGAGATATTAAGTTACCTGTTGAGCAGCTGCTCTTTCATGTTGGTTCATAAAATTTCAAAACTCAGCAAACAAGACCTGCTTCAGACGCTTTGCTTGATTTCTGTATTTATTTGCAAATTATTTGTGTTCTGTATTTTTTGCTTGTTTGTTTCTTTTTTGCCTATACAGTATGCTCATGACATAGTGCTTTTTAAATAGTGTTTAAAAATGAAACTTTGATTACCATTTTAGCCGGCGGGGATTCAAACTTTTAGCTTTACTACCACACCATTTACCATACTAGCTTGCATATAGCATTTGTTAATAAATAAAGTAACATCATGTTGAATTTAGTTGTAGTTTGCATTTAATTCCATGCTACAACATAAAGTAGATTCAGTAAATACACCTTTCAAAGGGTTAGATATCATTGTCTATCTAACTTGATGTTAGATACTTTTCCTATCTTATTAATGAGCTACATTAATGTCCGATTTAAATAAATATAAATAGATAAAGATAACTGTTCTTTCTCTAAAACCACATTGGGTTAACATAATACTCACAAACATTGCATTGATTAAGTTTTAACATAAGATTCTCATCCCAGATTTTCTCTATGTAAACTGTAAGCAGTGTTTATGAATGTGTTATAAAGGTTATTTTTGTTTTATCTTTGGATATGTATGTATGCAGGTTATATACATTGCCTGTATGATAAATGGTGCATACTATTACATAAAAGATAAGTCAGATTTTGTCTGTTTTCCCTCTATAGGAAAAGCTTATGCTCCAGAGTTCTACTATGATACCTATAGTCCTCTGTGGCAGAACCGTCCCCGGGTTTATGGCTATAAGCTGCAGTGGACACAGATGAACCCTGATACAGTGGACCGTATCATGGCTTATCGTCTTGGCATACGACAAGTAAGCACTTATATACTGTATTTATAACATTTTTTTTAATGGAGTTTGTCATTTATGCTCAAAAGTTTCTCTCACACTTGTTCATCTTTATAACCTTTTACATGCAATTTATGAACCAGTATACCATCACTAAACATGTGCAGTAAGAATGTCTCCAGGTTACATTGTTACCATGGTTCCCAGAGGGAACAAGACGCTGTGTCAAAAACATAGCTGTGGACATGTGAAAGCATTCCCAAAGCATTGTGGACATAGCTTAAGTTCCTACAGTGGGTACAAATGAGAACTAAGGAAATTTATGTCTACACACAAGTAACACAAGTAAATTTACTAAAACATTAAAATAATAGAATAATAAGCAAATAAAATTCAAACATGACACAAAAGTTGCAAAGAGAATTCAGACCAATTTTTTGAGCCCTGTAAGTCTGATCATGTATTGAGAAAAACAAACATGAAGTGGGCTACAATTAATGTTCTCTATTTATCAAGCCGGTAGAAGCATGGAGATGTTTAGATGAGATGGCAGTAGAGTTTCTAACCAGATTGTTGGGAGGGGATGCCTGAGGAATGGAGAAGGAGTGTGCTGGTACTGGGTTTTTAGGAATAAGGGAGATGTGCAGACCTGCAGTAACTACAGTGGAATAAAGTTGATCAGTCACATAATGAAGTTATGGGAAAGAGTAGTGGAAGCCAGGCTGAGGGAAGAGGTGACCATCTGTGAGCAACAGTATGGTTTCATGCCGAGCAAGAGCACCACAGATGCAATATTTGCTTTAAAAATACTGATGGAGATGTATAGAGAAGTTCAGAAGGAGTTGCATTGTGTTTGTGGATTTATAGAAAGCATACAACAGGATGCTGAGAGAGGAGTTGTGGTATTGTATGAGAAAATCAGGTGTGTCAGAGAAGTATGTGAGGGTGGTGCAGAACATGTTTGGGGACAGTGTGACAGCAGTGAAGTGTGCAGTAGGAACGACAGACTGGTTCAAGGTGGAGGTTGGACTGCATTAAGGATTGTCTCTAAGCCCTTTCCTGTTTGCAGTGTTGTAGGACAGGTTGACAGACAAGATCAGACAGGAGTCTCTGTGGACTTTGATGTTTGCGGATGATATTGTGATTTGTGGTGAGAGTAGGGAGCAGGTGGAGATGAGCCTGGAGAGGTTGAGATATGTGCTGGAGAGAAGGAAAAGGAAAGTCAGTAGGAGTAGGAGTACATGTATGTGAATGAGAGGGAGGGCAGTGGTGTGGTGCGGTTGCAGGGAGAAGAGGTGGAGAAGGTGGAGGAGTTCAGGTACCTGGGGTCAATAGTGCAAAATAATTGAGAGTGTGTTAGAGAAGTGAAGAAAAGAGTGCAGGCAGGGTGTAGTGGGTGGAGAAGAGTGACAGAAGTGATTTGTGATAGAGAAGTATCTGCAAGAGTGAAAGGGAAAGTTTATAGGACTGTGGTGGGACCTGTGATCTTGTATGGTTTAGAGACAGTGGCATTACTTAAAAGACAGGAGGTGGAGCTGGAGGTGTTTAGATTTTCATTAGGAGTTATGAGGATGGACAGGATTAGAAACAAGTTTGTTAGAGGGAAAGCACATGTAGGACGTTTTGGAGACAAGGTGAGGGAGGCGCGATTAAGTTGGTTTGGACATGTGCAGAGGAGGAACATGGGGTATATCGTTTGAAGAATGTTGAGGATGGAGCCACCAGGAAGGAGATAAAGAGGAAGACCAAGGAGGAGGTTTATGGATGTGGTGAGGGAAGACATGCAGGTAGTTGCTTTAAAAGAGGCAGATGTAGAGGACAGACTATTATGTAGACAGATGATCCTCTGTGGCGACCCCTAACAAGAGCAGCTGAAATAAGGATCAATCTGTCTACGAACCGAATAATCCGTAAATCATTTTTATAAGCATTTACTCAAGAAAGTTTGTATTTATGAAAATCCCGTAAATGTAGGGAAAAATACATTCCTTTCCTACTCAATCTCATGAGTGTGTGAACATTCATGCATAAGAACATTAATATAAACCTCAATTTGATCAACTACAGATCATATAATCTGCATAGATTGCACTTTTATGATGCAATATATTTTATATGGATTATACTGTCAAATTTAAATTGCTTGTGTTTAATTATATTTATAGCATTTAGCAGATTAATTTATCCAGAGTCTTTTGGAGTCTCTATTGGAAATTCCACTAATTCAAATTTTCCATTAAGCCAGTATAGGAAATATAGCATTAAGAAAAGTTTGTAACAATCAGCTGTTATTATACTGCCATTAAATATAGAATATTCAAATAAAGCGAGCTAACACAAACCTATTAATCAACTGATAGAAAAGAAGACATAAGAAATAATGCCATATTAATGGAAAATGGGCAGATCTGTCTTTGCATAGATGTTAACTAAAAACCTGTAAAACTTTAAATATCTCAGTGCATGGAAGATTTATTGTTATTATTATTATTATTACTATTAATAGGTATTTTATTGGCATGGAAATAAGTCAAAATAACATTTCTCGTGTCTGCCCTGATTGACAACTAAAATAATGGAAATAATGTGTGCTTAACTTTTTGCCTGATGCGATGCATCCTTTGACCCTGTGCAGGCACATTTCGAATTGTAAGTCAGAAAAAAAAGGCATGAAAGATTCCTCAGAAACAGCAGTGCTCTGAAATGCATCTTCAAACCCCTGATTCTCTTCTTTTTTTTATATTCACTCTATTTGCATCAGTGAGAAGACAGTGAATGTAGCTGAAATTACTATTTCAAGTTCCGTAGTTTATATCTCAATATATATGTTCCTTTCTCTTACTTGCTCTGTCTTTCTTTCTCGTTATGATATGCTCATGACAGTGATTGAAGTCCTGGTTTAAGAGTACTGTCTCTCTAGCTATATTTGTCATCCCTCAATGACACCTGCGGGAGAAAAAGATGGTGGACATTTGTTATAAGGGGTAAAGGACTTCATTGAAATACTCTCTTTTATTATTGTATACATAGAAAATTATGTGTTATTTAAAACAGATGTATTTGTACTGTATATATACACATGCATGTGAAATGTAAAGGTGAATATTGTGGTAATCATTTAGGCTGGAGACTGGTGCTGAATGTTCAAAAGGCAAAACAAAGTGACATTATTAATCATTCATCCTAATGCAGTAAATGCAAGTCATTAAATATTGAAAGCTTTAAGTAATAAGCATTGATTCTACATTAGGAGAGAGGATTCATTGGGATTTGTATCTCAGAGCAACAAGAAAATATGAATCTAATTTTGTCCTTTAGAAATAATAACTTTATCTAATATTATTACTTTACATGAGTGATCTTTTAAATTAGCTTTTTTATTATTTATTCATAATGCTGAATACCCAAGATATGTTGTAAGTATTTTCATGTGGAAAAAAAATAATGTCCTGTAGTTCTCACTTATTCGTTTTCTCAGGGGTAGCAGTAATCAAGAGGTAAATATTTGTGTTCATTAAGCTGCAATATCACAAATATAGTTGGTATGAAATCTTTGCCAGGATTGTGCACGAGAACGAATTGCGAAGTGGATAAAAGGGAAATTGTGCTGCACCTCAGGGGCACACACAGTATGTATTGCAATGAGTTACATTTGAGTTACGACTGAGGTCAAGGGGCTTGCCCAGGGTTAGGAAAAACACATTTTGGCAGTTTTTTCCCCCCTGTGTGGAGAGCATCGTGAAGGGGATGGATGTCGACGAATCCGCTGACAGCCATTCTCAGCCAGTCCTTTTTGAGGAGCTCATGGAGGTAGTTAATTATTGTAGTAAGCTAAATATTGCTTGGCCAGACGAGAAGCAGAAACAATGTCCGCTAATCAAGCTGGATGAGTGGTTTTTCTGACCTACGTCACTGCCTTCATGCTGGGGTATGCCCTTTTTTCTGACCTGAACATTGTGGTGTTCAGGTCCTGGAGCAGGACATATTTGGCCCACCTCTTCAGTCCCAATGTCTCTTTACACTAACATAGTGGGTCTGAAAGAGTGCGGTTATGGGACGATGCCCCGGGTTGAAGAGAAGCTGGCTGGCTATTTCTCTCCGGGTGCTGCATCATCCCTCAAGGCCCCTGTACTGTCCACCAAGCCCCTTCAGACCTCCTTGTCCTTTGTGAGCAAGGCTTAGCCCATGGCAGTGCTGCATGCTTATCAGGCTGACCTGCTACGGGAGCTGGATAGGAAAGCTATTGCAGGGGCTGACGATGTCCAAGGGCTATGTCTAAGGACTGGTTATTAGCGAGCTCGAAGCACCTGATGACCCGGCATCAAGATGGCATTCTCGCTCATATAAAGATAAAGGGGATAAGACTGAACGCCAAGAAATGTGTGCTTTCTCCGGTACAGAGCATCACCTACCTGGGCATTGTGTGGGATTTGACTATTATGTGGGTGCAGCTGTCTCCTGCACGAGTCAAGTCTATCCTTACTGTCATCAAGAGAGTGAGAGAAGGACAGCTATTTACTGTGTAACAGTAAAGTATGATGAATCTAATGGCAGCTGCATCCAATGTGGTGCGACTTGGCCTCCCTTTACATGTGACCCCTGATGTGGTGGCTCAGGGACAGAGGGTTCTTCACATAATGTTAACGACAGATGCCTCCCTTACATGTTGGGGTGGTCATGAGTGGCCGCTCCACCCAAGGTCTATGTAAAGGGCCCCATCTCTCATTGCATCTGCCTTGAATTTCTGGAGGTGCTTTTATCGTTAAATCATTTCCTCTTAGACCTAAGGGAGCATAATGTGCTGATCTGACAGACCTACATCAACCTGCGCTCTCACCTCCTTTACAAGCTGGCATGACAGATCCTCCTGTGGGCTCAAGGGTAAACCTGGAAAAACCTTCCTCGAACACCCTCCCTGGGAGATTTCTCCCAGGAAGTACCTTCTTTTTTGGGCAGGGGGCACTTTGCTTCACCCATGCCCTGAGCTGTGGAGGCTGTGGCCCCTTAGAGGCCCCTTAGCTGCTGGTCTTTTGGTCTATGTCGTAGCTACCATTCCCCAATTTAGAGCTCCCTACACAAGGGGGTTATATGCTACAAAGTGGCACCTGTTTACTACATGGTGCGTAGGTCACCACTTAGACCCAGTTAACTGCTTGGTTGGCCCAGTGCTGGAATTTCTTAAAGAATGGTTTGCCAAAGGGTTGTCTCCTTACACCCCAAATCTTTACGTGTCCACTATTGTGGCTTATCATGCTCCATTTGCAGAGGAGTCACTAGAGGAAAAACCTCAAATAGCCATGTGCTCTTGGGTATCTCTCCAAGACATTTACAACGCTGTGTGCTGGTCAACCTGATTGACCTTCATCAGTCCCTACAGCCTTGACCTTCGTGCCACTCCTGGTCCCTCTGTCCTTTCACCTAGCCCATCCACATTAGGCAGAGATTGGTCAGTCTGGTGATATTGGACATTCGTTCCCAAGGCATTGTTGACACAGCTCAAGATCCTGAAAGGGAACATCTCTAGGTTACATGTGTAACCCTGGTTCCCTGAGGGAACGAGATGCTGCGTCTCCATGCCACACTCCCTGCCAATAAGCACGCGCTTATAAGAAAACGGTTCCTTTACCACATGTTATTTAGCTTTCTTCCTTTAGAGTGTGGTCATGCAGAAGCATTTCCAAAGCATTCTTGACGCAACGTTTTGTTCCTTCAGTGAACCAGGTTTACATACGTAACCTTTAGACATTACTAGTGCGTCAAAGGTCTGATTAATAAATTGTTTAGCCACTTTGGATGGAGTGAGGTGTCAGTGTATGAGATTAAAGACTTATCTGCATGCCATCAGTTTCCCCTGAGGTTCAAGCACAGGGCAATTAAGGCCAGGCTGTTGCAACAGTGTCTAGGTCAGTAGTAGTTAAAAGGCAGTGCAAGATTTATTTATTTATTTGTTTGCTTGTTTAAGTGTTATGCATTTTTTTTTCTTTTTTCAATTCTTGATGTTTTCTACTCTTTTTATATGGCCTTTTTTTTTTTTTTTTAAGCAAAAATCTAACTACATCCTTTCTAACAGGCTAAAATGATTAAACATGAATGAAAATTCAGGGTTGGTGCGCTACAAGGAGATTCTTCTTAAATAAATAACTGTCTCCAACTCCCTGATGCTCAACACTGTGCTGTAGCACAGCAACCAGAAGCCTTGCACGTGGAGGGATATGCTGCTATTTATAGCCCAGTGCAGCCTGTTCCTCACCGTTTCCCCAGCATTATTAGCATTTTGCCCTCTCTACAGCCGTTTAAATTAATAGTAAAAGCTGCTGGGCTTTGCAGCTCCATAATGGATGATTTTTCTCTTATGTTCGACTGTTGTTCGTCAGGCAGGCATGAATGGAAAAATCACTTAAAAGACTTGGACGCAGTTCTCATAAAGTGAGAATCACCTTGACTATCTGATGCGCTGGCCTGATTTGCTTTTGCGTCTTGCTTTCCTTATCATCCTGACCGCATTAGCCACGCCCCCTCAGTGTTTTCATTCTTCTTATCAGCATGCAGGGCTCGGAGAACGCGATCGATACATGCCACGGTAATTACATACGGGTTGTTTGGTTCAGGCACTGCTATTTCCACGGCACTTTGATTAGTGTTCCGTGTTTTTTTTTTTTTTTCCCAACTCCTCTGGCACTCTCTTTGATCAGATTCTTCTGTTCTGAGTTCTTATAAAGTTCTTATGAACCAGCTCATCATGAAAACAGGATGACAGTCTGGGGAAAAAACGATTCGCATCGTCATTAGGACAGTTAAAGAGATGCTATCTGAAGACAGAAACCGAGCCAAATAATAAGCTCTTATAAATCTCACTAAGACTAATTACTGCTAAACATTGCACTGTTTGTGCATGATTAACATTCCTAGGATAACTAATAGAATGTATTAGAAAGCCATTGCAATCACATGGAATAGAAAATTTTGCTTAATTTAAATTTGATGGCGTGTTGCTCTTGCACCAAGCTTGGCGTTTAACACAACCATCTGCTCTCAACTGCTGTGCGCACACTTAAACACGCTGATCCAATTAATTCTCATTCCAGGCAGGAAGGCACGATTGGATGTGAGTGGCAAGTGAAGGTAAGGGCAGCCACCAAATTATTGGGGCGATTACCAATAACAAAACAACGCTTTTTCTATTTTACCTAGGCCCAGTCTAACAAAAGCTATCTCCTCTTGCCTTGGCATCTTCAATTAAAGGTTTATTTCAGTGTGCTTTCACTGTATCAGCACAGATTATTGCAGGATTGACCAGCTTTCTGCTTTAGAATGACTTTTTATTTAGTGCCAAGTGTACTAAAAATGGAGGAAAAGACTAAAAAAAAAAACCCAATGACATTATTTAAATCTTTTGAATGTCTTTATCAAAAAGGTCAGAATGTCCAGTTTGATCTGAGGATTCATATAATGCTGATGCACTAAGCTAATGAGCAAAAGGCTTCAGCTGTCTTACATCATGTGCTGCACTGCAGGAATAACTCAAGCAGACCGACGCCATCATACCTTATCAAATTAGAAATAGTGAGGAAACTATTGTGGTTTGACCAGGCCATCCATAACTCTGCAATCATTTTAAGCTCTAATTTAGATTGTCCCCATTAAGGCTAACTGAATTCAGTGCATTCATTATACTTTTTGTGGAAATGCCAGCAAACTACACTTCAGAGAGAACAAAAAAAAATCTATTGCTTGGGAAAACTCATACAAGTTTAAAGAGGACTGGGAAAGTAAAGGCAGGCCGGCAAAGTAAGTTCTATTCTGTTTATTTTGCTTCTTGTTGCTTCTCTTTATCTTTGACCTCAGCTCAGAGCTATTGTTCCTAATATTCGGTATTGCATGTGAATTTCAGTAAGATCAATTTTTTTGCAGTGGGATTTGTGATTGAGTACCACAATCTTTGTCTGCAAGGCTGTTTATCATGATGCAACAAAGCTATCTTGAGGCGTCTGTCATGTTCAGAAGAATACATTGAGGATGATTTATGATAAATCCCTTGTTCTATAGGTATTCATCAGCAAGGCTTATGTTTTGTGATTTCATTCCATTATGGTTGGTTGTTATAATTAAAAAGTAATCTTGGATCTCTAGTTTGATTTATTATTAAAAGAGCAGATAAGGATAACACTGCATCAGTCCCAAGAGGAAATTAGAGGGTCTCATATTAAGTAGTTATAAGTAATATGTTAGTACCTATTGTATATAGCCTGTATATTGTGACTGAAAACAATTATTAAATATTGGCTAATATAAGTATTTTATATATATATATATATATATATATATA
>MU570217.1:1227946-1242548 GCA_024362625.1 Silurus asotus
ATATATATATATATATATCAATCACCAATATTTTTACACATCCTAATTTCCCATGTAATACAATCATGACTGAATTTAATAAATATTTAATGTTTACAAGAATATTAATATATACCCTGAATTCAAAATAATTAATTAACTCAACATGCACAGGAAGTAAAATAATGACACTATTTCTATTATTAGTGTTCATTATTATATTATATCTATTATTATCAATAATAATATTTTAAAAATTCATCCTATGATATGTGTAGTTAGTGTTTTTTGCTGTTTACTGAACTTGGTTGTGAATATTTTCATTTACTGCGCTATTCCGGGCCATGTAATTAAGAGGAACCCAAATTTGGCCTTGACCACGTTTCTCTTTGTAACTGAATTCTGGAACCGTATATTACAGCGAACACTGGTTATCCCAGCGGTCACATTCAGAATTGCATGCTGTTGCATAATGAAAACAGTTTTCTCCACAGGATCAGGGCTCTGGTAGGATTTGTGATGAACCATTGTCTGCCATGTCTGATTAGAAGAATAGATATTGTAGTGATGCATATTTTTATGTCCTCTAGCTAGAGACAAGCCTCATGCTGTGTCTCTTCCTTGCCACAAGGCCTTCAACTTTATGCTGTCATGACAGTCCTGTTGTTTCCACATCACACGTTTTGGAGGCCATGGAATAAATCCTTAGAGAGCTGGTGCGCATGTAAAAAAAAAAAAAAAAAAATCACAATTGTCTGTCCTATTCACAGGAGAAAGTCAGACATGCATAAATCTGTAACTATGATTTGTCTGGGTTTTTCTCACCCTAATGTTACACAGCTGTTTAAACAGCAGGAAATAGCTTTCTATAGTACACTACAAAGGCTTTGAAAGAAAGTATTGATACTCTCATTTCTTGAACCGAGTGCTACATGCGCCTGTCTGTTGTTTTTTCTGTTACCATATGTATTTAGATTATTTAAACCTTTGTATTTTGTGTTGGGGTAAAGTATTTGCACCAGTCATTACCAAGTCTATGATTTGATATTGTCATTATGGTTTTTGGTGTGTTTTTATGTAGTTTTTGTCTTACCTGGTAATGCAAATTGCTGTTCACCTGACCCTCGCCAGCATACTGATTGCATCTTGTTTGCCAGGATCAGTCAAGAGCTGTATACTGGCACCTGCATTACTTACACACTAAAAAAAGACAGGAACAAGTGGTCTTACCACAAAATAACATACATGAAGTGTAAGTAGATATATTTGTGGCTTTGTTGATCTGTAGATTAATTGCTCAATTATTTTGAGAAATGTTTCTTGGATGTTATTAATAAAGTTTCTTTTACCCGTAAATGTGGCAAAATTTTATCTCATTATAAATAAACAAAATAATAATAATAATAATAATAATAATAATAATAATAATTACTGTAACAGAAAGGGATGGTGACCCGAAATGCATGTGAGAAAGGAAAACATGGGTGGGGCTCCACATAGTGTTAGTTAATATTAAAATGTTAAATATACTTATGCAAATCATTTCAGATTCATTTTAGACCATCTAACATAAAAACTCCGTTTGCAAATTGTGCAATTAGCCTTTTAATACAATGTCTTTTATTACAAGGAATCTAAATGTAATAGAATATGCAGTAATAGGCATCACGGAATATTGTGGTAATAAAGTATAATATAGTGTACAGATGGGAAAATAGCTGTATTGTACGAAACTAGTGCCAGTATTAAAATACTTGACTCATTCGCAATGAGATACACAAACAGTCTTACTCCACAACATAGCTTGGGGAAGTGGCAGCTCTCTGGCTGAAAAAACAAGCTACATATATGTTGAACAACTTGTATTACCTGAATAGTGCAATAATTATAATCATTATATAAACTTGGAGTTGTGCTCTGTTCTGCCTACACAACTTCACCCTTCACAGGTCACTGTGAGTTACAGATCCAGATTTTATATAGATTGATAGATTTTTTTTGGTCTGTTTGTGTGTTCTGTCTAGTGAATTGTTAGTCCAAGTGGTAAAAGCCATTAGGTCGGAGTAGATGTAATGATGAAAGTAGCCCTGGCTACATGAAGTTTATTATCATGGAATCAGACTGAATATGAATATATCCTGAGCTATGAGTCAGCATGTCTAAGTTATATATCTAGGCAGCTACCTATGTTGATGTTTGGCTAGGACCATCCCTATAAATACTTTATATTGGTTGAGCTAGAGTCTATTAATGTATTCTCATTCTTGTTGTAGAAGAACATTTAATTATATAGATCACAAAGTTTCATTATAAGTTGCTGTAATAGTTGTACACTGGATTCTATGGTCCTTTCTGGCACAAACCTGATTTTCTTTTAGCAAGCTTAATGGCTTTTTAGAGTTGAGTCTTTCTCTCTATCTCAATTCTCATACACACACAAAAGTGAGAGAAGATAATGCATCAGAAATCTTGAGCGTGTATAAATGGTTGTTTGGGCTACTCTTTCCCAGACTGGGCAGCAGAGATGGTGGGAGCAAGAGATCCCTGTAGAAGGCCCTATTCAGAAAGGGGAGCTCATCACCTATAACCTGACTGAGCTCATCAGACCTGAGGCCTACGAAGTGCGCCTGACCCCCATCACCCGCTTTGGTGAGGGAGATTCCGCCATCAGGATGGTGACCTACAGTGGTGAGTGTAAAGCAAAAAACACCTGCAAACAGCTAACACCTTTTATTACAACAACAACAACAACAACAACAACAATCAATGCCAATACAAGTGTATTAAAGATGTTATATTTTCTATCTATCTATCTATCTATCTATCTATCTATCTATCTATCTATCTATCTATCTATCTATCTATCTATCTATCTATCTATCTATCTATCAGATTCCGCCATCAGGATGGTGACCTACAGTGGTGAGTGTAAAGCAAAAAACACCTGTAAACAGCTAACACCTTTTATTACAACAACAACAACAACAATCAATGCCAATACAAGTGTACAAAATGTTATATTTTCTACCTATCTATCTATCTATCTATCTATCTATCTATCTATCTATCTGTCTGTCTGTCTGTCTGTCTGTCTGTCTGTCTGTCTGTCTGTCTATCTATCCATCCATCCATCCATCCATCCATCCATCCATCTATCCATATCATACACACACACACTGTACAAGGGTTAGAATTAAAAGATGATTGTTTTTGTGGACAGTTTCTTCAAACATTTACAAAAAAATCACCGAACAGAAATTAAACCATTAAATGCTTATTTTTTTTATTATTTTTTGGTGAATAGCCCTTTTTTTTACTTGTTTTTTATTTTTATTTTGTTTATTAATACTGACTGTGAAATGAAAAAAGAAATACATAAATATGCCAAAATAAAAAAATATATTTACATATTATAAATAAATAATTAGGTTGGGGTCACATAATAATTATCTTGTGAATCTATTTGTGCAAATATTCTTAAATATTTGGGAACCCCTGCACTTAGTGCTATTGTCAGGTGCTGCTAATATGGGGTTAATTTTGTTTTTTTGGGGCCAAAATATTTGTATGACTTGTACGAGATTTTAAACAGTACATGATGACGACACTGCAGTATTGCCTCCTCTGCTACAATGTAGTAAAGTTTTATTCATTTTCAGTATGGCTGAACTTAGCAGCTGCACACCAGGCATTCTTGAAATATTACATATGAGGTCAGAATCACCATAAATGGCCTTTGAGACTTCATAGTTAAAAAAAAAATCTGAGATTTTCCATTCAACCTCTTATTTGTTGTATTAGGTAGACTTTAGGGTGTAAGAAATGCATGTTGGTCAAGCTTCAGCACTTTTTATAAATTAACTACAAAATATGAAAACCACAAAAGATGTCAACTCTGTCATGAACAAATTAAAAGTACTATAAATACATTTTCATTGCATGGTATAATATGTAGATTTGCAGCAAGATAATGTCCCTTTACTAACAAAACAGTTTAGATAATGGGAATAGTCTATTGATAATAATGAAATTATGGCTAAAGTATTTATTGCCCATTAAAATATGCGCTAGTTGCATATTTTTTTCTAAATAAACTCTAACAACGAAGATATTTAGGCCAATTTCAAATAATACTATGTTTATTAAGAAATCACTTGAGGTTTTGATGACTTGTTAAAATAATTTGCTTATTTTCATAAAAGTAGAAGATGACACGTTGGGACAACATGATGACAGGGTGGGCTTTGGCATGACAGCGTGGACAAAGGCTTGAATGCATGAACTAATAGAGAAAGAACATCAGAGAAAAAACAGGATCAACAAGAAACTCTTAGGCAATATAAAAAAAGATTTCAGAAATTCATTTTCTGCATCACTTTAATTGATTTTAAACATAATTCCAAACAGTCTTAGCAATCTTTAGAGAGAACCTCTTCAGAGCTTGTGGTTCTGGCATTAGGCAAAGTGTCTGCCAATCATGGTACCAACTGATGTTCTTCCAGGGACCTGGCCAAAAAAAATCTGCCTTTGTGGTGCAAAAACTTGACTTTAACACTGTGCCCTTCCACATCCATGATAACACCAAGGGCAGCTTTGTTTGTCATAATTTTTATGAATTTATGAATTGTAATAGTAGATAATTGTATCTAAACTTCCATATTCTAACCTGGAAGGATCTGGCTCAGGCTTATTTTCAGGAGTTTCAGGAATCCTATGATAGTTGGGGTGCTGTCTCTGCTGTACTAATGCTCTAGCTCTACTAATTCATTAATATCCTTCTTCGTTCCAGTCTACCATTACATTTTAGTGACTCCCTGATTTAATGACTGTGTGCACTTTTTAACATTATCTAATAATATTTTTTTGCAGCTCCCAAATCCACTAATATCAAAATGTACTTGTAGCATAAAAAGCTATGTTTCATTCCTAAATGAAGGGACACAGTGCAAACTCTTTCTACACAATGCATGTTAAAGGGATAACACTCACATATCCTGCTCAGCCATTCTTACAGGTTACTAGAGTAACAGAAGCTTTTTGAGCTGCTTGCTGTTTACAGGCTTGGATTAGTGGAGACAACATAGTGGTTGCAATTAGTTGCAGTTGACTGTACTGGCAGTGACACTGATCTCATGCTGGTTTGCGTGAATTCGCTTTTTTTATTCTTCTTCAAAGTAGTTGCTCGGGGTATTTTATTTTACTTGAGCACTGGTTTGGTTCAGGTGTTTTTACTTACGGAAGATTTTACTTAAAGAAGCACAATTATTTTTTCAGGGTTATCATGAACACCTTTTTTTCTTGCCCTTCAAAGGATACGACGTTTTCAAGGAATTGTGCTTGAATCACACAATAACAGACTCTGGCCTGATCTGTTGACTTTATTCTAGACTCTATTCTTGCGTTCTTAATTGTGTTTGTTGTCATGCACAATCATTGATTGCAGTGAGAATTAAGCAATTAAACACTTCTCGCTAAAAGGGAATCTGCTCTGTAGTATCCTTAGTCCCTGACCCATTTTTTGCTAGCAGGAGGATTTTTTTTTTTGCTACAGACTCTGCAGCACTCTAGATAAAGGCATCTGCCAAATGCTGCAAATTTCAAATGTTCATGTAAACATCCCAGATGTTTACATGAACATTTGAATTTGAAGCATTTGAAAACGCGAGGACCAGTGCTGGGAGCAGAGCTGATTTCATTACACGGTTGAAATGCCCATAAGGCATGCCAGGAAAAAACAAGTCTCGTTAGTCACAGAAGATTGGAAAAGGCAACTAAAATGCCCCATTTTTAAAACTACATCCAAAATATGCTGCATACAGGAGAGTTCTGTTTATCCTAGCATTGTAAACATGGTGATTGCATACTGTATGTGAAAAACGCTCCTGGTTATTATCCCTTTTTCACTTTCTGATTTGGACATTCTTGTTCAGTTTCTCAAGCTACAAAAATAACAGAAGAACCCAATCATTAATGTTATACCTCTTTTCACGCCAGTGTGGGAAGCATGAAGGTGTGTCATGATGCAAATGATTAGCACTACAGATTTGTATCATGGGCCATTATAAAAGGTGACCAGTGCACGAGTCTTGTTTGAGTCCGCCGCAGAATTTTAGCTTCTGTGTCAGTTTCTGTTTGAGATATATCCTGCCATTGCAGGGGAAATTGTCCTCAAACCAAGGAGTTTGTGAGTTTAAATCTTTCCATGGCCAGTAGTCCAATAGAGCAGTATTTCTCTTGATCTTCGGTCCCCCTTAGGGAACTCGAGCTGCGTTGTTTCGACGCAGCGTCTCGTTTCCTCGGGGAACTAGGGTTACATTTGTTTTGGGTAGTCTCTCTGTCTCCCTCTCTTACCTGTCATTCACAGCAACATGCCAAACATGGGTGTCCGTCAGTTAATGTATGTGGAGGAGAGAAATGAAAGAGTGTTACACAGCCTTGTGACACTTGCATGAGAAACAAGTTTAAAAAGATGCCACCACACATCTTGAAGGAAGCACGTGTTAGCGTTCAACCACTCCGGTTTGTGCTGACTTATTTTATTATGGAGCTGTGCTTTGATTACCTGCACAGTGCAGCTGCGCACCTTGGATGCTCTATCGTTTTATTACTTTGACTATTTTTATTTATTTATTTTTTTTGCTTTCTTTAATTTTTCAAATGTTGAAAACATAGTCTCCTTATTATAGCTATAACTTGAAATCTGCTGTGAATTATAGGCTAGCTTCTTGTACATTTAGAAACATTCAAGCCCATTGCCCATGCATAGCATTAACATACAAGTCAGTACTTAACTGTGCGTCCTCAGACACCAGCTTGTCACCAGCAATGAAAGCTAATGCATGCTGAGCTCATGTCATTTGCAGATGTCAGAGTCGTAGTGTAGTTACACTTTATTTTCCGAAGGCTTTACGGGATGGGTTGGGCTGTTTGCATTTATCTTATCTTCTATCTTAATGGTTTTCGCTGCTATCATGTTTATGCTAAAAATAGCACCTTTTCCACTAATCTGACTCCAAGGTTAATTATTTAGATTATTCACATTACAGCTGAAGTAAACAAAAATGAAAATGGCAGCTTTCCAGGATGTAGACAAAAATCATTCCAGAGAGTTGATTGGAAATCACATCACACAAAAACACACTACAGACACACAGAGAAAGTTATGAGGAAAGAATTAATAAAAATTTTTTGTGTGCTCCAGAAAAATTAAGAAATGGTTGTGACCACTAGACAATACATTCAAATAAGTAAAGTAATCTATATTTACATAAAACTACATACATTTTACATATAGCACAGTAATTTAGTAATAAATAAAGTAATGTCATTTAAATTGTATAATGAGTTTTGTTTTCTATATGTACAGCAGGTTTCCGCTTAACATGCTTTTTTTTTATATTTATAAAAATGAATGAACATGTAAAGATAATGTTCTTTGGTTCAGCTTTATTACACTCTTTAAGGATTTGCTTACCAAAGAAGATTCTCTTTCTTCGTTTTCTACCTGCTGAAAAAAGTCCAGATCTACATAACTAAGATGGTACAATCTTTGCACAGTCTCACACTCCTGCCTGAATCGCCTGTTCAGCTGCTGCCAACAAGCCAAAGATAGCTTTCTTTTCTGGTGTGAATGCTGTGTAGTGAGAAAAAGATGAGTGCAAAACCATTTCAAGTGTTTGATGGAAAAAAGTTTTCAGAAGATTAATCATGCACATGATTACTTTCACAGTCAACACTGCCACATAGGTTCCTGTCTGCTTTTTTGCTCTTATTGTCTGAAACTTATGGTTGCTTGAATGATGTTTGATGTCTGAGGATCTTATTGCTTCCATGACATAAAATTCATGATATTCTTTGTCTTCATAGGAAGGTTAGGCATGGCTTTACCACATGTTTCTGTGAAGAACAATGTTTTGCACATGCTCTTCTTTAAAAGACTGCATACCTGACACTTTATTCACACTATCAATTTGTAACTTTGCTCATCTAAGCTTTTAGATGCTGACATTAAAAAATAGCCTTTGCATAATAACAGGCCCAACTCTGCATTCCATATTCAGTAGTTACATCATATTTTTGTTATCCTCAGAAAATTTAATAGTATTTCAGAGCCAACATGAAACAGGCCATTATATTCAGCACACTACTACAAGATATTGACAGTGAGGAAAAGAATTCCTCTATGGTGAAACATTTTAAGCCTTTTGTTAGGAATTAAACCAATAATAAAATGGCGAGGGGGAAAAAACGCTTAATGACTGACTTTTCCGAAAACATGCCTTTTTGTAGCTCACAAATAACACTGAAAAAAGCTACAGCTGTGTTCCCACTCCTATCCTTGTTCATAAAAAATACTGTTAAAAAAATTGTGCTAATGCTTTGTGTGTTTACAGTTGTGACAAATGTGTCCTTAGTGTTAGAAAAGGTGTGTGTTTGGTAAATGTGTGGAGTAAAGTCTGTGTGGGTGGCTCTACATATGCTCTACCTTGTCTTTCAGAGGAAATAATTTCATATTGTGTGCCTATGTATATTTTTTCTAACAAATAGACTATGGTATGTTATATTAAGATTTTTTTTTTTTTACTATATTTGAAATCTTTTATAGCGTTTTCTCTTTGCATTACCCTTATAGTGCATGTAAGGACATTACAGATCAGTCATTCATTCTCTTGCCACTTCTAAATGCAAATGTTTAAGATATGGAAATAACATTCATTTTATAGACATCATCTTTTTTTATCATTTAAAATCTCGGCACTATATCATTAATATCTCTCTCTCTCTCTCTCTCTCTCTCTCTCTCTGTTGTGCTTTCTCTCTCACTGTTTTGTTGCTCTGCAAGACCGACTCAAAGATCTTAACCAATATTCTTTAACACATGTTTGCTTTGCAGGAATGATTTCTTATTAGCTAGTTTAATCGAGTGAATTAAAATCAATTTCTTTCCATGACCCAAAGCATTTCATAAATCATGCCGCGGTAACAAAGTTTCGGGGTTAAGCTGATGCTCCGCATTTATTCAGCATGGCAGAAATCGATCATGAAAAAGCCCATGCATCTTCTTGACAGCTTAGATTGTATTTACTCTGTAAAAGAAATTACAGTGACTTATTGAAACAAACCGCGTTTTTGTACTCTTGACCTTTCGCTTGTTTTCTATGGATGTATCCTTCTTATGTAAGTAGCAAGGACTGCATATTGAGAAGTAGCTGCTTTGAAATGCATGAGAATGGCCCTGTAAATACAAAATGTGGAAATGCTTCACTCTGTGATGTATGGATACGTATGTGTTGCACTGAAAAGCAAATGGGTGTCTAAAATTAGGATAATTATTTAAAATGATTGTTTTTTGTTATGATGAATAATCAATCGCGCTCTCCAAGGACCAGTAATCAAACCAATATAAATTTTAACAGAGAATGATTTATGACTAAGTAGTCAACAAACTGAAAAGCAAAAAACTCGATGCGTGCCAAAATATTAGGATTTGCCACAGTTAGCATATACGTTTGTAAAATGTCTGATGAGATATATATTTTTTTCTTTTAAAATGGTTCTTTTAACTTGGATCGTTCATTATAATGAATATGTTGGATGCTACTAACCTGAATTAAGCTGAGTTAAATTCTATACCATGTTGTTTTAATGGAGTTGGAAAGGACTTTGGCAGAACATCTAATGTGGAGCTAACCTGTTAATGTCTGTACTGTATGCAAAACAGGTGGCTTATTAAATGTTAAGTGTAAAACGCATTATCCTTACTGTTAAATCTATGACAAAAGGGTATTCATTTATTTAAAACTTTTTCTGGTCCAGTGCATAATTCCATATAGCTTACATCATTTTTTTTATATATTAATCATTTTAATATATTAATAATTATATAACAATTTTATAATTATTTAAAAATACTACCAAGCAGTGAAAAAGAAAATATCTGAGCAGTTTTTAACTAGTAGTATATATAAATATATTATGACTTTTTTTATTTTATTTTTTATTTTGTAGTTCCGTATGTCCTTTTAATGGCTGTTTTTCCTATTTTTTCCCCTTCTCAGCTCCCATTAACCCACATCTAAGTAAGTATCCCTCTTCCCTGTCTTTTTATTATTTGTTTATTATTTATTTTTTTTATATTTATTTATTTGTTTGTATTATAATCAAGCTTCAATTTATTTATTTATTTATTTATTTTAATCCCATGTTTAAGTATTGAAAGTAAGGAAGCCAGTGATCTGTGCTGAGAGATACCTTTGTTTAAAAAGAAAAAATGGAGCCTCTCTGAAGGTCATTACTCCACATTGCTCCCAGCTATGTTTGAATAAAATCAATGAATATTTATCATAAACCACTCAAGCGGAATATCAATAGCACCACAGCGTTGCCACAAAAAAAGAGAAGACAGGCCTTTAAATGTTTCCTCTGTGACTCTGGCATTTTTATCGATTGATTTTGTTGTAAGGGTTTGACAGTGTGTTAAGGATGTTATACGTGATTAACTAAGCTCCTGGTCATCAATGCGGAGGTCCTTTGAAGCTTCTTAACTGTGTCTGGTCAGGTGTGTATTTTCTTTTATTATTATTATTACATTTTGTGAAACTGATCAGTTCTCTCCTTATCCAGGGGAATTCCACTGCAGTTTTGAGGAGGAGCCTATTTGCATGTTTACTCAGGACAAGAATGACAACTTTGATTGGACGAGACATAGCGCTGCCACACGCGACACTAAATACACTCCCAATACAGGACCCAATGGAGATCGCAGCGGCTCAAAACAAGGTATGTATGACCAGCGAGCATGGAACGATTCACGTCTCAGTACATAGGCAGCTATCATCAGCTTGGCAATCATTAAGGCTTCATCTTTCATTTTGCTGGTAAGGTGGGATGCATTTAAATGAAGTAATCAGTCGCTTTCTGTTAAGTACTAAATGCCAGATTCAGCGGTTTAATTTGGACATAATTCAGCCGTACAGATTAGACTGTGTAATTTCCAAGTTGAAATGAAAATTTTCCCTAACACGCAATAATGGTTTTGAAAGTGACTTCAAAGAGAGAAAGGCTTGCCAGTTACAACAGAGATTCAGTCTGACCTCCCTTTATTGACACTTCCACAAAGAGGCTTTTGATAGAAAGAGGAAGAGGAGGGAGGAGGAGGTCTGGAGGGAGGCACGCTGCTGATTGTGGCTTTTATGGGAATGCAGTAGCAGCTGATGTTATAAATAATACATTTGCTTTAATCATCCTGATGGCAGACAGAAAACTGTATAAAATTGCATTACCCCCAAGAGTCTTCCTGGCCTTTTAATTATCCTATATTAATATACAAATAAAAAATCCCAGCCTCAATTCCTTCTGTTTCCTTCAGACTGGAGGGAATGTACAATATATAATATACTGTTTATTAAACAGGGGTTGGTTAATGGTGTAGCTGGTCATTTTAAAGTGACAGGGTTTTAAACTAAGCTTAATTTACTGTATTTTCTGTTGAATAGTTCGCTGTAATTCTTTGTCATCGGCAGGTTTCTACATGTATATCGAGACCTCTAGACCCCGTAAAGAAGGCGACAAGGCTCGTTTGCTGAGCCCAACCTTCAACGTGGCACCTAAAAATCCGTATGGCATCACCAACCCTCCAGCATACTGCTTCGGCTTTTATTACCACATGTACGGGAAACACATCGGTAAGTCAAATCTGAGTTCTCATTTTTAAAACATGACCGTGTCTGCTTTAGGAAGCATCTGCTTAAGCACAGAAAAGAGTGTTGAATCGAATAACGTTAAAGACACTCATTTTGTGACAGGCATTTGAAGCGTCCCTACGTGACTGCACCAATAATGTGACAAGTTGCTGGACTGGACACTTTCTGTCAGCTTCTGGTATGCCATGTAATGGGGAGAGTTGCAGCACATTCTTTAGCCAGTGCGTTTGACCTAAATCACTCCTGATAACATCACTGAGTGCAATCCTGTCTCATGTGTAGAAGCACAGCAGACGCATGCTTTTCCTAATAGAGCTGTAATGCTATTGTGTCAAAGCACATAGTCTGAAGCTGTAACAAGGCAAATGTAGCTTGTCTTTCCTATTCATGGCAAAACTGTTGCTGTCGTACTGTGGCTTGTTATTGTCCTTTATCACTGGGCTGTTTTAAGTGCTGAGTGCACTTTCACAAGACAGCCTAGCTGCTATTCTTCCCTCAGTCTAAAAAGGAAAGATGTGTTTCCTTGGAGGAAACACATCACATATCAAACAGGTAAAACTGGATTTTGACCTGCTGTGATCACTGTTATGTTGTCCAGTTTAGAGGGAATCTTCAGCACTGCCAGCTGATGGACACGCTGCTGTTTATCGTGCCGTGGCCTTTATTTCTGACCTGGCACTTTAGCACTAACAGTTCTCCTGAAACACTACTTTGATAAAGACCATCATCAGCCATGAATAACAGAGATGGTGGCAAAACACAGAGTGGTCTCAGGATATGGACAGTATAATGAGCAGTAATAGATTGGCAATACAGAATTGGGATGGGCAGAGAGATGAGAAAAGTAGACAGGAGTACAAGGAGATGCGGCACAAGGTAAAGAGGGATGTGGCGAAAGCTAAGGAAAAGGCATATGAGGAGGTGTATGAGAAGTTGGACACTAAGGAAGGAGAAAAGGATGTTCTGCAAGTTAGAGCAATAAAGGATGTAGATGGAAATGTGTTGACTGAGGAGAATGTGTTAAGAGGATAGAGGGAGTATTTTAAACAGCTGATGAATGAGGAGAAGGGTGAATAATGTGGAGTTGGTGAAGCAGGAAGTGGATGGGTTTAGTAAAAAGGAAGTGAGAGCAGCGATTGTGAGGACAAAGATTGAAAAGTCAGTTAACCCAGATGACATACCAATAGAAGCATGGAGATGTTTAGGAGAGATGACTGGAGTTTTTAACCAGATTGTTTAACAAGATTGTAGATGGTAAGAGGATGCCTGAGGAATGGAGAAGGAGTGTGCTGGTGCGGATCTTTAAGAATAAGGGAGATGTGCACACCTGCACTAACTACAGGGGAATAAAGTTAATCAGTCACACCATGAAGTTATGGGAAAGAGAAGTGGAAGCCAGGCTGAGAGAAGAGGTGACCATCTGTGAGCAACAGTATGGTTTCATGCCGAGGAAGAGCACCACAGATGCCTTATTTGCTTTGAGAATGTTGATTGGGAAGTATAGAGAATGTTTGTGTGTTTGTGGATTTAGAGAAAGCGTACAACGTTGTGCCGAGAGAGGAATTGTGGTACTGTATGAGGAAGTCAGGTGCGTCAGAAAAGTATGTGAGGGTGGTGCAGGACATGTATGAGGACAGTGTGACAGCAGTGAATTGTGCAGTAAGAATGGCAGACTGGTTTAAGGTGGAGGTCGGACTGCTTAAAGGATCGGCTCTGAGCCCTTACTTGTTTGCAGTGGTGATGGACGGGTTGACGGACAAGGTCAGAAAGGAGTCTCTGTGGACTATGATGTTTGCTGATGATATTGTTATTTGTGTTGAGAGTAGGGTGCAGGTTGAGAAGAGCCTGGAGAGGTGGAGGTATGCGCTGGAGAGAAGGGGAATGAAAGTCAGTAGGAGTAAGACTGAGTACGTGTGTGTGAATGAGAGGGAGGGCAGTGGAGTGGTGCAGTTGCAGGAAGAAGAGGTGGAGAACGTGGAGGAGTTCAGGTACCTGGGGGTCAACAGTGTAAAGTAATAAGTGAGAGTGTGTTAGAGAAGTGAAGAAAAGAGTGCAGGCAGGGTGGAGTCAGTGAAGACGAATGGCAGGAGTGATCTGTGATAGAAGGGTATCTGCGAGAGTAAAAGGGAAAGTTTATAGTATTGTCGAGAGACTTGCGATGTTGTATGGTTTAGAGACAGTGGCATTAAGTAAAAGACAGGAGGTGGAGCTGGAGGTAGCAGAGCTAAAGATGTTGAGGTTTTCATTGGGAGTGCCGATTAAGGATTAGAAATGAGTTTATTAGAGAGAGTGCATGTAAGACGTTTTGGGGACAAAGTGAGAGAATCCCGATTGAGATGGTTTGAACATGTGCAGAGGAGGGACGTTGGGTACATTGGTAGAAGAATGCTGGAGATGGAGACGCCAGGAAGAAGGAAAAGAGGAAGTTCAAGGAGGAGGTTTATAGATGTGGCGAGGGAAGACATGCAAGTAGTTGGTGGAAAAATGGCAGATGTAGAGGACTGGGTGGTATGGAGAAGGACGATCCACTGTGGCGACCCCTATTGGGAGCAGCCAAAGATGAAAAAGAAGAAGAAAAGGAATAATCAGTAATAGGCTTTACAATTGCCTGTGTACAAATGATATATACTTTTACATCTCCGAAAGTAACCTGGGAATAGTCTTGTTTAGTGTTTATTTGCTAACTGTGGCTGTTATCCACTTCACCAGCCATACGTTATAATGTTATATTGCTATGCCTGATCAGTGTAGGTCTAAGAATACTATTAATATGGCATAAATAAAAGTAGAAATGTAACCTGAGGGTTTTTTAGTGTTTACTTCAATGATTAGTGAAGAGCCAGTCTTCAAATGTAAATATCTGTGCTTTGTCAGGGAGATTGGATATAAATGGAATAAACAGGGAGTGGGGGGGGGGGGGG
>MU570217.1:1242555-1301608 GCA_024362625.1 Silurus asotus
GGGGGGGGGTCATAATGAGCAACAAACTAAAATTGCTACAAAAGTGAAAGCCTTTGTAAGTCTGAAGTACTGCCCCAGTGTGGAGGTGTTTGGAATGTTAGGACCTTCATGAATTTTTAATATACACTAACCTTGTTCAGTTAAACATTTAAACAGTTAACATTCACCTTTTTAATACACAAGCACAGCACTCCAGCCTCTCTAAAGTGAAAGTTCTGTCTATTTGTCCTGCTGGACTGAAAGGAAAATCTATCAATTGCTTTGCCTATTCTGTTCTTTGCATTCAGAAGAATTTTCCTTTGGGAAGGCATAATTTGCCATGAGGTATTTCACAACTAGGCCCAAAACTATTATTTTTTCATGTTTCCTGACCTGATTTAGAAATGTTCCCATGCAGTACTGCCTGATTCCTGAGCTCCTGCCCTTCTGTAATCTGTTTTATTGTTGTTTGTTATTACTAACCTATAATCCCCAAAGCATTTTCGAAATGAAGTCCTTGAAAAGAATTATTAGTGTGAACTAGAATAATCCAGACACAATATACATACATACATACATACATACACACATACATACATACACACACACAAAAATAGTGTGCAGTGAACTCTATGAGACGAGGGCTGTATTTTTAATGCGAAGAACCGACAGTTATGTTTTAATGTTTTAATGTTTTGACCGTGGTACCTGCGAAGAGGTTGAAGCTAATTAATGAGATACTTCAAAGTTTGCTGTAGGAGCCCTTTTTCTCTGAGTATGTTTATGCGATTAAATCACCAAAGCAAACACTCACTCCTGAATGGCTGTCCCTACGTGGCAAAGGGATCACACCACTTCCATTAGAGGGTACAGTTAATGCTATTCATCTTCGAGAGTGCATTTTCTATGGTGCTACTATGGGTCACATCCAAGTGAGCGCATACCTAAAGTTTACCATATTTATCTGTAAATGAAACTGCTTATCCCTATAGGTTTCCTCACATACTTTGTATCTCTCTCTCAGTCTCTTTCTTCCTCTTGCGCTGTCTCTCCCACGCCCTGCAAATGCAAAATAATGAGAATGGGGGTGTTTGCAGAATAAAAAGGATGCACTTTGTGGAAAGTGAGATGTATAGAAATTCTATAGTGTACCATTCTGTATTCCAAAGTGCATAGTTTTGTAAAGTGCAAAGATGAATATTTCATGAGGTATGGGATTTTTAAAAAAGTACATTCCTTGCAAAAGAAATAGTCCAGAATGGAACATTATTCGGCTTATAATGGCCCTAACAACTAATTATTGGTTGAAGAAAATTAGCAAGACACATGCCTCCCTGAGACTCTCCTGTGCCATCATTTGCTTGTTTACTTTCACAGCAATGACTTGCAAATCAGTATGTTTGCACTTTTAAGAAATTTGTTTCGGTGACAGAAGCTTCCTGCTGCAGATATTTTTAAATAAAATAAAAAAAAAAAAAGAATAAAAGTTATTGCACATTTTTTTTATAAAAAAAAAAAAAAAAAGAGCATTAGTGCACCAAAAAGTACAGTTTAGTTTAGTGGTATTGCACATATATTCGATTTTATGTCACAGTGGGGAAAGCATTTAAGTGTTTATCAGGTAGATTGCTTGTAAAATTTACTTTTCTTGTACCTGGCTAACTTGGTGCTCTATAGCGTCGGAGAGAACGCAAAAGTTCAGAATTTTTTTTTTTTTTCCAGAGGCCTTTTTCTCACTTTTGATTGATTTAATTCCTGTAGAGTGGGCAGGGAAGCACGAATAATCCTTTCAGCCTTTCAAACCTTCCTCTGTAGTCTTTTGATGTCTGATTTTATAGCTGAACTAAACCAGACAATTATCGAAGTACACAGGACAAACTTGAGGATGGCTAAGTAGAATTCTTGAACTTCGAAGTTTGAGCTGGCGAAGGAAGTACATCCTTTGTTGGGCCTTTTTAACAATGGAGTCGATGAAATTGTCCCACTTCAGGCCCTGAAAGATAGTGGTACCCACAAACCTGAATGACTCCACTGCTGCCACTGCTGCTGTCATGACGGTGAGGAGGTAGTGCAGGGGAGGTGTCTCCTGTAATCCACAATCATCTTTACTGTTTTCAGTGTATTAATCTTCAGGTCTTATGACTTCACCAGACAGCCAGCTGCTAAACCTCTCTTCAGTATGCAGACTCATCATCAACATCAATAAAGCCAAAGTCTGTTATGTCATCTGCAAACTTCAGGAGCTTGTCAGAGGGCTCTGTAGAGGTACAGGTGCTGGTGTACAGGGAAAAGAGCAGTGGGGAGAAAACACACCAGTGCTGATAGTACAGCTGTTTGACATGAATTTCCCCAGCCTCACTAACTGTCAGAAAGCTGGTGATGTACTGACAGGTAAAGCTAGGAACAGAGAGCTAGGTTATTTGTCCAGATGTTGCAGAATTAAGTGCAGTCCCATGTTCACCTCATCGTTCACAGACCTGTTTGCTTTGTAAGCAAACTGCAGTGGGTACAACACGGGTCCAGTGATGTATTTCAGATAAGCCAACAGTAGGGGACGATATATGGGCATGTATGTATAGGGATGATGGTGGAATGTTTAGCAGGCAGGAACTTCACACAGCTTCAATGATCCGTTAAAGATCTGTTAAAAGATAGGCGCCAGCTGGTCTGTGCAGGTTCCTAGACAGGCTGGTGAAACTCCGTATGGCTCTAGCGCTTTCTGTCTTTGTTGTTTCTTAAAGACTTGATGCACATCATCTTCACTGATCTAAAGTTCAGGAGGTGAGGAGAGGGGGGCTGCTGAAGGTGTTGGTCAAAAGGTGAGATGGGACAGGTGTGAGATGGAAGACCAAGAGTTTCAAATCTACAGTAAAACTAATTTAGGTCATTAACCAAATGTTGATTCCCTACAGAGCTGGGGGATGGTGTCTTGTAGCTTGTGATGTCTCTCAGGCCTTTCCACACTAGCAGGGCCATTGGCTAAAAACTAATTTTCCAGCTTTTTAGAGTAGCTCCTCTTTAATCAGTGTGTTGCTGGCCTGATTGTATAAGATTGTATCTGGGTTCACAAAATTGTTTAAAGCTCATGAACATTTAGTGAAAGGTCTCTAGGTTACGTATGTAACCCTGTTTTCCAAAGGGGAACGAGACGCTGCATCAACAACGCTTTTGGAATGCCTCTGTTTGACCACGCTCTAAAACCATGTGTGTAATCAGTCCAATGGAAAAGTGCGGCATCACCAGCGGGGTGACATCACAACCAGGAAGCTATAGAAGCACATGTTGTGAAGACGGCGCTAGCTAAGGAAGCACTCACAGGGATAGAGGAACCGAGATGCAGGGGTTTCCTGCTTAACCTAGAGATGTTCCTCTTCAGGAATTCCAGCTGCGTCAACGCCACTTTGGGAACCGCCAGACTGACCAGTCCCTGCCTTGTGTGGATGGGCACAGCTAGGTCGAAAGACAGAGGGGCCAGGAGTGGCACTAATGTCAAGGCTATAGGAACTGGCAAAGGTCAGTGGGGTAGACCAGCCCACAGAGTTGCAAATGTCTTGGAGAGACACTCCAGTGGAAAAGCCTTAGAGGCCGCCACATTCCAGATTGAGCTCTGACCCTGAAAGTGGTGGGGAGACCAGAGGACTCATAAGAGGAGTGAATAGCATCCACAATCTACCTGCTGGGGGTCTGTTTTACTGGGGGACCTTTCTCATACGAACTGTAGCATACAAACAGCTGGTCTGGCTTTCTCCACAAAGCAGATCTGTGGACGTAGTAAGTCTGTGGACCTGGTTAGACTTCTTCTGGTGGGGGGGCCATGAAAAGGAGAAGGATAGATTGACAGTAGCAAGACTGGTCTTGGGGCAGCCGAGGGCAGCTTGAAGACATACTGTGGCCTGGGGTAGAGGAAGGCACTGGCCATGCCTGGGGTGAACTTTGGACAAGAGGGGCTCACAGAAAGGACATGAAGGTTCATAAATCTTTTTAGAGACAAGATGGCTAGTGGAAAAAGTCTTGACTGTTTTAGACAGGGTCTCCAGAACTACGGGCAAGTCCCACAAAGGCACTCTAGGTCGCACATGAGGCCTTAGGGTACCGTGAAGCAAATGTGTCACCAGCGGGTTTTTCCCTAGCGATTGATTAGCAAGCGGAGCATGATAAGCCGCAATAGCAGACACCCAGGGTGGAAAGAGACAACCCTTTGGTTCCTAATGAAATTCCAACACTGGGCCAACCGGGCAGTTTACTGGATCTAACTGGTGACCTTCACACCATATATTGAACAGTTGCCACTTGGCGGCATGTGACCTCCTCATAGAGCAAGCTCTGGATTAGAGAATGGTCTCTACCACCTCGGCTGAGAGACCACTAAGAGCTCTGTCCACTTTAGGGGTCACAGCCACAGCCTTCACAGCTCAGGGCGAGGTGAAGCAAAGCAGATCCCTCCTCAAAGAGCACTCTGTGGGAGCGAAGGACCTGCTTTCGCTTTGCTTAAAAAAAAATGTTGTTACTAAAATTTCCTCACTCACAGATACTTACCTGATCTATATAACGGCAAAAAAACACAGACAGGGCGCTTCTTTTCTTGAAAAAACAGAAGCTAGCGCCATCTCTTCGGCATGTGCTTTTATAGCTTCCTGGTTGTGACATCACCCCTCTGGTCACGCTTTTTCCATTGGACTGATTACACACATGATTCAGATTGTGGTTACACAAAGGTATTTCCAAAGCATTGTGGACTTTTTTCTGTTTGCAAGTTTACCCACAAATCTTTAATATTTAAAAGAAAACAAAGTAAAATGCTTTCAAAATAATTTTTATTTGGTATTGTTTTATTCCTGCTAATTTCCTGACCAATGATTTGTTGTAAAGAATATTTTTAAGGCTTGTCTTATTTATTTTGTTCTGGTATGTATGATTTTTAGCTTTTAAAACTAAACTTTGTGAATTTTAGTTTTGATGTGGACTTATGCATGTAGATTGTGTGGATTTATTTTTTCTAAAAGAGGTGTATATCTCTTCAGGCACACTGAATGCATTTATGAAGCAGAAAGGTCAGGCTACTTCAGATGCTGGTCCAGTCTGGTCACTCAGTGGGAATCAGGGTGATCGGTGGAAACAGGCCAAAATCAGCATCCACCCCACCGCCTCCTTTCAGGTAACACACTGACTGATTAGCAGCATGGCATCTCGTTTGATTTATATTACCTTTAATACGTTTCTTGGGGTACATGTGTAGCATATTTCTTTTTATAGATCTGATTTAGTGTACCAGTAGCCATGAACAGATATTTAAAAATGTATTGAGAGATACAGACGTTTAGAACATTTACATTTGCACGTTTAACATGCTCATTTTGGAACATATTATTCTGTGTGACTATTGTCAGACTGTCATTCTCTTCATCTTGCTTTTTACATTTATGATTACTACACCAGACTAGTAACTAAAATATTCTGTGATTTTGGGCCTATTACAGGAAACTCTGGACTATCAAACAGTGAAATTCTATGTTATATTTACATATCTATTACAAATGACCATTATAGTTAGGATCTCATTTGGAATAATGATTATTATGGAATAACAATTCTTAATTTTTATTTTAACTCTGCATATTAAATGAGGATTGCAAAAGCATACTAAGCTGAAAAAGCCTCTAACCACCTAAAAGTGTCCAAAAGTTTTAATTTATGTATGTTCTCTTTCTCCTGTTAGCTGTTCGCAGGTTAGGTTTTGCTAATTGGGAGTATAAAGATGAAGCATTGCGTTGGAGCAATGTTGCCATCAGCCTTTAAAATTAAAACTTGTACTTACAGTACAGCATGTCTGCTATCTTGCTATTGTGAAGTTGTTCATAATTGTGTGTTTATCACAGGGGGAAAAACACAAAGTGATTGGTACATATTTGATTTTATTTATTTTTTGACAGGATTTTTTCAGCCCGCAGGCTGTAGTTGCTTCAGCAGTGTTCACATTTTCCAAATAAAAAACAAGATCGCTTTGATTCGGATGAGATATAATGAACAGTTTTATTTATGACCAACTAACTGCAGTCATAATTTTTTTTAATAATTATTATTTGTTTGCCTTCATGGCCTCATAAGCGCTCTGTAGCTGTCAGTTCTTTTGATGTAATGCTTACATTGAAATTCAACATTCATCATTTTAATGCAAACATCGTTCTATCAGAGTCTGTGGAAACATATTTGTCCACGTAGATTGCATAGTAATGTCTGGATTTATTCATTTTATAGATAGCATATTTCAATCCAATAGTTTGCTTTCATGAGGATATATTCATAACAAGTAGACAAAGGACTACTGGCTAATGTTAGAAGTTCTATATTATTCTGCTTAGCTGCTAGCTTTCATTAATAGTGCTAACTGCCATGTTAATGTAAATGGTGACTAACATATAAAGGGTTAAGAACAACCATAAATATTGCTGCATATGACTTTGGATAAATTTATCTGCAATGATCCATGCATTTTCCCACACTCAAAAAAACACTTAAAAAGTTTTTAATTTTAGTTGGTACCTGACTTTTTACTTCATCTTATTTTCTCCTTTACACAGGTGATCTTTGAAGGCATCAGAGGTCCAGGGATCGAAGGAGACATTGCAATCGATGATGTCACTCTCGAAGAGGGGGAGTGTCCAGACCCTCCATCCAATCGTATGTATTAAAGAGGCATTGCTTTAGTAAAAGCTCCTAATTATGCTTGTGTGTGACTGCTAGAATTAGTTGTACCTGTTGGAAGACTGTAATTGCACTTGCAAAAAAAAATAAATAAAAGAAGACAAAGGAATAGTTTGGGATTGATTAAGCTATTAAAAGAAGAATAAGGATTTTGTTCCTCTTAGTTTTAACTTCTCTGAAAGCCATGAGCAAACAGACTGGCTAAATGACAAAATGGCTTTTCTGGGAATCTTTATTTGATTGATGTACTTTAGCTGAAAGTGTTTTCATAAGAAATGTGTCATGAAGTTGTCTAAACATGTCAAGCTGTAAATCTCTGTCTGTGTTGGATCTTTCTCTCTACCCCTTTCCTTCTTTTGTCATCAGATATCAGATCAAAGGCTTCGTTCCAGATGACACATATATGGCCGTTATTCCCCGCCCTGGCTTTCACACTGTTTCAAGGTCTTAGGTGACCACCTTGCTGGGCGGAGACTGGTGGCGCTGTCTGAGGCCGCGATCCCGTACCCTCAATATAATCACCAAAGATTCACATTTTCAGATGACTATGAGGGAAACAGCAATGTCTCAATATGGATTATCAGACACAAAATCATGAAAAATGGAAAAAAAAAATCAACAGACACAAAAAGTAATAAGGATTTGATGTATCTACTGAAAACAGTCTGCAAACTTTTTTGCCGTAAGATGCTCCCAAGGACTTGGATGAAAGCAACTTACTGATGGAGTAGCATGAGGCAGGGCTCATTTGAAGGGCTCCCATGCAGATCTGGGGACAGTTTGTAAAGCACAAGGACAAATTTGCCAGCTGGCAGTAAAAAA
Source organism: Silurus asotus (assembly GCA_024362625.1). Lineage (NCBI taxonomy): Eukaryota > Metazoa > Chordata > Actinopteri > Siluriformes > Siluridae > Silurus > Silurus asotus. The sequence goes on from MU570217.1 coordinate 1,250,059, forward strand.
AAAAAAAAAAAAAAAAAAAAAAAAAGACCTTTTATTAAAAAGGTGGGGAAATGACAGGTGATGACAGTCTCCACCAGCTCTTTAATATAAACACCTTTCAGTGTATCATCTTTCCTGTCCTTCATTGTATATTCAGATATTAGCTTTTTTCCCTCCACATCCTGCCCTGACACACATGTGATTTAACCTTCTTTTGGCTTGGTGCTTTAGAACACATGACAAACCGTGGCAAAAAAAAAAAAAAGAAAAAAAATATTATCATATCTGCTTTACATCCCAACCTGGGAAGCGGCCTGTTATGATTTCCAACACTGTGCTCACATCCCCTAGTGGCAGGCCAGGGGTAGGAGACCAGGCTAAAGGAGCTAATGAGCACCTGATGAAGGAGGGCAGAAGAGAGAGAGAAGAGAAGATGTGCAGAACCCTGAGGCGGAAGGCCATGAAGAAATACAAGAACAGGTTAAGAAAATGCTCCTCTTTTCTCTTCGGCAAGAACACTAACAACTTTGGAGCCACTTTCTGCCATGAAATACAAAGTGCCTTCAGATAATGAGCAGAGTTGCGAGCCTGGCCGATAACACCAAACGCGTAATGTCAATATTTCTAACGTCTGCGTTGGGCTATTTTGTATGATTATTTTGCTCCTTCAAGTGCTGAATTGAAAGGTGGCGGAGGTGGAAGATGGTTGCAGAAGTCAGCACGAAGACCTGCCTGTAATTTGCAGATTTAGCAAAAGTTTCAATCTAAACACAGGTAACTTTGTTCTCTACTATAAGAGCAGACGCGTCTTTGACTGCGTTCAGTGTCACATAGCCGTCGTGCTGTCTCTAGACCTGGCAGGTTACTACGCTATTGGTTGGAAAGGTACATGGAGACATAGTCAGCCTGTCATGTCATTGCTTTACACGAACTCTCATCGAGTGGGCCTTAGAACAGTCAAAGATAAACACAGCACCATGGAGGTGAAAGCAGGTAGCGGAGCCTGCATTGGATAAGGCCTACTATCCCTAGACACACCTCTGCTATTTCTATCGAACAGTGTGCATTCTGAAAGAAAAAAAAAAAAGATGATATTAATAATAAAATATTTTATTACAATAGCGAGAATGTTTCTCTGATTTTACACAAACTGTGAAAATAAACTGTGGAAGAAATTTACCTGAAAGTAAGCATAACCAGCTGGTTTTTAAAAACATTCTAAAAAAAAAAAAAAAAGAAAGAAAGAATGAAAGAAAGAAAGATGAGAGCATTTCAGTATATTGTTGGTTATGAATAATGTTTTGAGGAGCTGTGTCTTGTTTCTTATTTTTATGTTAAAGCTGTTATGACTTTTAGCTTTCTTTAATTCTTGTTGTCTCCCTTGCATTGCTGAAATATCAAAATGGTTGGAAACATATTGATTAAGTTGGTTTGGTAAATGTAAACAAAGCTGTATATGTAAAGAAGCTCTGTTATTCAAGGTTTATATGAAATGTTTATGTATGAATACAGGAAGCACAATATTTAAGGTTCCACATTAAAAAGGCAGTTTGAATTCATGTATGTGACTTTCTATCTGCAAAGCCAAGATTATGAAAAATTAGGACGTGATTTTTCTATTCAAATTTTTGCGTCTTTCCAGAAGAACCCTTTTTATTAATACGCTTATAATATGAGTAGTATTTGATCATCATTATGTCTTGAGAAAGATGCCTGGTCTAAACTTAACCTACATGGCTTACATCCTCCATCAGAACTGAGGGGGAACCTGATTGCTGGAACAAAGTACTGGGTAGAGGGTGTCATGATCATTTGAGACCTTTATAGTCTTGGTTTTGTCTGTGTGGGTCACATATATGTTTTGGTATATGCAGTGTAAAATAGGTGTGCTAGGAACCAGATACAATACATGTCGATGATGTGACCAAACCAGAGCACAATGACTGATGGTCATTACAGGACTTGTGAATACTACTTACAATATGTTTGCAGGATTTAGCAGTTGTCCCTATGCAGAGTAACTTATGAGAGTGATCTGTTGGAAAACAAATCTTTATGCTAATACAAATAGGTCAGGATCTAAGAATATTTTAATCTTAAACCTTCAGATGTCCAATGCCGGCCATTTTAGAGCTCAGGATCATTTGCACTGCTAGTCCAAGCTCTTTTCTTGAACGTCAGGTAAGAACAATTAAAATGTAAAAGCTCCAATCTAACAAAGCTACAACCCAATATACACCGTTAAAGGCAATAACTTGTACTTGGCTTGTTATAGTGGGACAAAAAGCAAAATTGCCAACACATATCACAAATACACAATTAACTTAAGTATTAAGTGAATGTATTCATTGGTTTGAATTCATTATTGTTAAAGAATAGTTGTTTTTTTTCAGCAGTATCTCAACATGTGACTCCACAGCTCATTTTAATTGTATTATTTGCATCAATAGCATTCCTCCATTGCCCTTTTCCTAATACACACATTCACACACATTTAACAATGCCAGAGTTTAATAATGTCTGCTACCTATTGTGTTTCATGTATATATGTGTACAAGTAAATGTAAAAAAAAAAAAGTTTTGTGTAATGGGTAAAAGTCAATGTGTTACCAATTTCTAAGTTCACAGGTAAAAAAAAACTGTTAAGGACCATTTCAGTCTTGTCATGTAAAAGCCAGAGCATATGGAAGAAGGAGCTAGCCAAGATATGGATTAGATATCTTTTATAGAACCCCAGTCCCAACTCTGAGCCAAGATAGCAGTCCAGAAACCTGTTACCTCAATGTTGCTTGAACAATCCCTTTTAAAAACACTTTAAAATCTTTGCCAAATCCGCAAATTATCTTAATAATTATGTACATAGCAATTACATCAGCTCTTTGGCATTGCATCAAAGTTTAAATGTTTTTTTAAAGTTCTTAAGGTTTGCTCCTCTCATATTTAAATAAGCTATTTAGCTAAAAAGAAAAAAAGTTTTATTTACCTTTCACTGATTTTTTTTCTCAGATAACAAAAAGCTAAATAATGACACCACTTATAGTAGCCTGTTTTCACCCTAAACACTTGGATATAAAGCACTTAGTGTATCTCATTACTTCACCTAAGGATACAAAGGTGTTTTAATAGGTCACGACCTCTGTCATTAATGGAAGGGCTTTTAAATTAATATTATTTAAATTCTGTGGCTCAATTCTAGACTAATGATGCAAATTCACAGCTATTAATATTGATAAAGTGACCTGGTCCTCCATTTGTGTACTCTCCCTGAACGTAAAGGACTAAATGAAAAGTTAGAGGGTACTGACTCTCATCCAACTTCCTGTACTGACAGCATCATTGTTCTCTGCTTTGTGCTCTGTTTAGGCTTCCTTTTCACTGTATTTCTTTGGATTTATCACTGATTCTTTGTGCCATCCCTAAAACTAATAATAAAACAATAATAAAAAAGCAGGTATTTTACATCAGTGTTTGATAAATATTCTTTCACAGAAAATGCTTTTGTTTGTGCTGAAGACGTGTGGATGCGCCTCACAAGTTTATATGTTGCTGTTTGTTAAAGTTCAACTTCAGGAGAGTGTTTTTTCACAATCAGATCTGAATTCATGACTATTCAGTGTGCCTTCAGGAAGCAGTGCATTCAGCAGTTATTGGCGATAGCTTATTAGTGTTTTGTGAACTTATTGAATACATTTATTCCCCCTTTATTAAGTTGCAGCATTTAGTGTCTGTCCTTAGTAAACATTGTTTCTGGGAATGTGGAGCCTCATTCACTAAAAGAAACACAAAAAAAGTTTAAGTAATAAAACGCTCCCGAATGTGCGAAGATTGTTTTCCTATAACTGCACATAAAGGTTTGTATTATTACTTACACAGGTAATGATACTGTGGGTGTGTTGTAATAGCAAACGGCTCTTATCACCCTGAGCTTGAACATTTTTCAGTAACAACACATCTGCTGTGTTTTATTTTTCTTATATAAGCAATTTGCTGTGTAAATAATTTGCTTTTGCTGCTGTATAAAGAAAGATAAATACTTTATAAATCACTAATCCATATTTACATTGCTTTGTTATTTAATGTACATGCATGTCAGGGTAAGTTCCACACTAAATCCCAGTTTAACTAAATTCAGCTATAATAATAATAATAAAAATATTAATAATAATAATAATAATAATAATACACATTCTCAAATATGTTTTGTTTAATGAACAACAAATTACTGAAAACAATGAAAATATGAGTAATGCTTTGCATTATAGTCCATATGCCTTCCCAGAATTAAGGATAACCCGATAAAAATATAATGTAAGAATAGAAAACACTAAAACATTATTAAGCTGCTAATTTTGCCAGACAACTGCTTTATTCACTACTTACTGCATGTACAAAGTACTAAGTAATGTCTAATATATCCTTATACTATAAGTCTGTTTTTACCTGCTAAACACCAGAGATCAGATCATATTCTCCTCAGGTTACTGAACCATTTTTCAGTTATGTTTAGTGACTGTTTTTCAGAAGCAGCTACATTGCAACAGACTATTTTATTCTCCCCTGTGTGGTGATGAACTGCACGTCTCTGTGGCTCAGTGGTATTTGTTCCATAGCTCCATCTTTTCACAGATATGCACCATGACAGTTCAGGTGAGAAACAACCCATATATTGGGTTCTCCTGGTGTTATATGGACTATGCTGGTAAGACACTGAAGTGCTAATGGTTTATGGCAAATATCGGGTCTCATGAAAAGAAACGTAAGCATCATGGGGTTTCTTAAGAGTGTTGCATTTTGTTTGCTTAATAGCTGAGATTTTTAATGCCAACTGTGTGAAGAGATTGCAAAAATATTCAAAATACTTATATAAACTGTGTTTTATATATATATATATATATATATATATATTTGAAATGTCATGCCAAATATTGGCTCATTTTGGAGTTTATGAGAGCTACACATTCCAAAAATGTTGGGACATAAGAGGCCGGAAAAACTAAATGTACATATAAGGAACAGCCGAGGACCAATTTGCAACTTATTAGGTCAAGTGGCAACATGATTGGGTATAAAAAGATCCTTGCAGAGTGGCAGTGTCTCTCAGAAGTCAAGATGGGCAGAGGATCACCAATTCCCCCAATGCTGTGGTGAAGAACAGTGGAGCAATATCAGAAAGAAAAGTTGCAAAGAGTTTGAAGTTATCATCATCTACAGTGTATAATATCATCCAAAGATTCAGAGAATCTGGAACAATCTCTGTGCGTAAGGGTCAAGGCCAGAAAATCATTCTGGATGCCCGTGATCTTCGGCCCTTAGACGGCATTGCATCACATACAGAAATGCTACTGTAATGGAAATCACAACATGGGCTCACAGAGCTTTCACCCATAGAAAACTTTTGCCGCATTATAAAGAGGAAGATGTGACAAAGAAGACCTAAGACAGCTGATCAACTAGAAGCCTGTTTTAGACAATAATGGGACAACGTTCCTATTCCTAAACTTGAGCAGCTTGTCTCCTCAATCCCCAGATGTTTGCAGACTGTTATAAAAAGAAAAGTGGGGATGCCACACAGTGGTAAACATGGCCTTGTCCCTACTTTTTTAAGATGTGTTGATGCCATGAAATTTTAAATCAACTAATTTTTCCTTTAAAATGATACATTTTCCCAGGTTAAACATTTGATATGTCATCTATGTTGTATTCTGAATAAAATATTGAAATTTTATATATATACATAAACTGGAGATAAAAATAAGAGAGCAACTTATAACCAATTAAACAATTCTGAAATAATGTCATCTTCACTGCTCAGCAGTTGAAGGAGTTTTTGTCCAGTCTATACCATGCTACCAGAACACTTTTTCCACAAAATAACTAAGGCATTTAAACAACAATGACTATAGCATGGAAAAAGTTTACAACAAAATTTTCTGAAAGTTACAACAGTCAGCAATTAGTAGGAAGTGTACAGGCCTCTGCTCTGAATGACTTCAGCACATCTGCAGCCACAGGACAGCATCAGTCTCTCTCACACTGCTATGGTGTGATTTTGGTCCGCTCTTCTTCCAGTCTCCTCCACAGTTCGGTGACTGTAGTGGGTTTCTTGGCTATAACTTTGTCACCAAGGATTTTCCAGAGGTTCTCGATTGGGTTGAGATCAGGACTCTGTGCAGGCCATGTCATTATTTCAATGTTTTCAGTTTCAATGAACTGCTTTACCCGTTTTTGCTGTGTGACATGGAGTGTTGTCCTGCATGAACACTGCGGGCTGATTGGGTGATGAACACAGGGAAGGAACCATTAGTTGTTGAAGAAGGTTCTGTTAAACATTTGCATTCACTCTGCCATGTAGCTGTATAAGAGGCCCAACTCCTGCTGCAGAAAATATGCCCCAAACCATGACACTTCCTCCTCCACTTTTCACTGACTTCTTTACACACTTTGGGTTCAGTCTTTCTCCAGTTTGTCGCAGAACATAATGTTTCCCATCAGACCCAAATAAATTAAACTTGCTTTCATCACTGAAGTGAACTTTGGACCTGTTCTCCTCTGTCCACACAACATGCTCCTCAGAAAAGCTTAGTCTAGACTTTTGATTCTTTCTGCTAATGAGAGGTTTGGTCAATAAAGAGTGGGCTTTCAGTCCAAATGCTCTTAAACGTCGAGACACTGTATGACTGGACAGATCCTTACCCTGTTCAGCACTGAACTGGTGAGAAATTTCAGCTGCAGTGTGGAAACGATTGCCAATTGAGATCTTGTATTTGTCTTCCATAGACGACCAGCCTTCTTGGTGGACTTGAATGAGTTTGTGATGTTGTGAAGAGTCAATATTCTTGAAATCACACATTTGGAACAACCAACTTGTCTTGCTATGGCTTATAGGGTCATCCCTTTGGCCTTCATCTGGACAACCTGCTGCTGGAGGCTTTCAGTCACTTTAGAACAGCCCACCATCTTGCAGAGTGAGTGAAACTGGAAGTTCGGCTGCCAGTTAAATAGGGGTTGACAGATAATCAAGGAAATTAGCACCAGGTACCAGATTAACACCAATAACTGGGAGGTATCTGAAGGTGTTCTCTAATTTTATACAGTGGTCCCCCAGTTAACAGTGGTCGTCCGGTGAACGAACAAAGTTCCAGTTATCGAACGCCACCCACGCTGCCCAACCCAGCGCGAGGGAAAGAAACTGCTTCCGCTTCACCTATCGCTGAGAAGGCATCTATCGCAACTTCTGTTTGTGAACAATATGAGTGAGATTTAGCGGTAAGAACAGTAATCATTTTGTTTTTTACTCTTGTAAAGTTGTTGATTTATACTTTTACCAGGCCAACACAAAATATACGCAGAGATCGGGATAATCCGGCAAAAGGCAGTCCATAAATAATATCCACGGTGCTTTACGGAGGAAGCCCGATTGCGATGAGCTCAATGTGGGCGGGGCACGCATGAGCGAAGGAACAGGGCATTCCCTGAAGCATCATGACAGCCACCGTAGGGGGCGTGGCAGGGGGATTCCTGACTACTTATACGGCTAAAAACAGGAAAAAATGGTTAATTATTGGGTATTGGTGTAGTTCGGGAACGGATTAATTGGTTTTCCATTATTTCTTATGGGGTAATTAGGTCCGGTTTTCGAACATAACGGATTTCGAACGGTTTTAAGGGACGAATTAAGTTCAAAAACCGGGGGACCACTGTATATACAGGGAGTGCAGAATTATTAGGCAAGTTGTATTTTTGAGGATTAATTTTATTTGAGATTTAATTTGAACAACAACCATGTTCTCAATGAACACAAAAAACTCATTAATATCAAAGCTGAATATTTTTGGAAGTAGTTTTTAGTTTTAGCTATTTTAGGGGGATATCTGTGTGTGCAGGTGACTATTACTGTGCATAATTATTAGGCAACTTAACAAAAAACAAATGTATACCCATTTCAATTATTTATTTTTACCAGTGAAACCAATATAACATCTCAACATTCACAAATATACATTTCTGACATTCAAAAACCAAACAAAAACAAATCAGTGATATATATATATATATATGCAGGATGTGTCTGGACAGGGTACCGTTAAATTTGCCCTTCACCTGAACTAGCCCAAACCTGTTTCAGCGTGACAGCTCCATGAGGACCCTTCTTCTGCCTCCAGACACCTAGAGATCCCTGTGTATCCATGTGCCACTTTTAACTTCATTTGCATCTTAATGAATTATATTATTCAACATGAGGCACTAAAATTTGTGCAGGTAAGCATGATAGTAGAGGCTACAAGTTTTCCTCTATAAAATATAATATATATAAAATCCTTCTATAAAATGTTATAGGCAATATTGTGTATTTTATTGTGCAAGATTGTGTATATCTATGCACTTTTTGTGCAAGGGATAAAATCTGATAGAGATCATTTAATGTTTGTTTTCATGTTCAAGGACTACAGCATAATCATATTCCTTTGCCTTTGATGTGAAGTTTGTATACAGTGTTATTAGTTATCAGTTATCCCACAGATTGCTCTCCTCAAACATTACTTTAAAGTCTCTGTCTCTCTCAGTCACTTTTTCCTACTCTCTTATCTCTCTTAGTTCTCAAGCTGATCTAACACTGACCTCTAGTTCTCTATTAAAATGCACTTCTGGTAGCCCATCCAGGTTACAATGTCATTTTGTCTTGCATTTTGTCCCTCTTTTTTCCCTGCCATGGATGTTGATACTGTTCTGTTTACATGGCAGCTCCTGTTTCCTAAGCACATGGGAAAATGTCACTGAATGCTAATGCATTGCAATGCCCCTCTGAACAGTGTGCACTGTCAATCAAGACTAATCCATATACCATGCAAAATGTCTGTCAAAGGCCCATAGACGATTGTCACAAATAATGGATCTGAAATCATTTTGTGCCCAGAACCCACCAAGCAATTTTCAAGATAATATGTATGCATAGCTGCACATTAGGATTGATCCTACATGCTACAGCCAGAGCAGATTCAATGTCAAAATAAAGAAGGGCAAAATTTTTTGTCCTCCTTCAATCATAAGTAAGCAATTTCCTAGGCAGATATGTGCAAATTACAGTTCATAAAATTTGAACCCACAACTCATGAGGATCATGCAACAGCAGCTCATCAGATGAACATCAGAGGAGTGCTTAGGTCGCAGTCTATTGCTATGCAAGTGCCATTTCATCTGTTTGGTAGCAGATCAGAGAATTTGCCTAATGATAGGCCTCTGGCTGGTGAGCACACTGATGATCATGTTATCTGCATTCATTTAGATTAAACATAAGAGGATTTTCTTTTAGTGTTTCAGGAGATTTCATGATTGTATATTGATGAATTGTGGTAAAGTCAGGTTGAATAGGATGTTTCAACAAAGGAATCTTTGTTCAGATTTAAAAATCTGCTGTTTTGCTTCATCTCATGGGGTGGAATGTGGTTTAATGATAGTAAATGTGCAAAAAACAAATGAAACTTATGAGAGCACATTGGTTTTATTCCAGGGCTGATTTGTTATAAAACTTATGGGATGATGCTGAGGATAACCAAGGGCCCCAGGTTGATGCTGAGTATAACACAGGGCCTATGGGTGATGCTGAGGATAACCAAGGGCCTGGGGTTGATGCTGAGTATAACACAGGGCCTATAGATGATGCCAAGGATAACCCAGGGCCTGGGGTTGATGCTGAGTATAACACAGGGCCTGGGGATGATGCTGAGGATAATGCAGGGCCTGGAGATGATGCTGAGGATAACCCAGGTCCTGGGGTTGATGCTGAGTATAATGCAGGGCCTGGGGATGATGCTGGGTATAACCCAGGGTCTGGGGATGGAGCTGAGGATGATGCTGAAAAAACCCAAACCCTGAGGCTTATACTTGTTCAAATTCACCAGCTGGGGCTAATGCCAGGGAAAACATGTAGACTGGAGTTGGTGTTGGGGACACAATGATGCAAAAAAAATCCTAGATGCTAGGGGTTACTGCTGGTGGAAGTTCACAGGCTGATGCTGATAATTGAGATTAGTGTTGATACTGGAGAAAACTCAGGGACTGATGCAGATGCTTGGAATTTTGGACTGGGGTTGACACACTGGTGAAAATTCTAGGGTTGATGATCAGGGATTGAAATCTGGGCGATGTCCTGGCACTGATGATGGCGCAGGTCTACCATATCAAGGTAACCAAATTGATTGAAAGCTGCCTTGGCTATGGACAATAATGTGATAATGAAGGATTAAAGACAATATATGAGACAAAGACATAATCAGACATGTTTTGGGTTACAAGGTAACGAAGAATTTAAGCAAATCCAGTATCAGTGTTTCAAGAAGAAACAAGAATTAAGATGCAAAGCTAAACGCATAAATAGAGCCTGTGCTATATACATATATAATTACTGCATTTAGGGGCTGTATCAGAAAGGCCTTTAGCAGTCAAAAAAGCTCAAATATGTGATTAAGAAGCATTGAGACATGATGTAGAATCAACCCACTAAATAAAAATGAAAATGTAAAGTTGGCTGTAACAGAGTTAAACTAGAAGCATCAGCAAAGACATGGACAGAAGTACCTCAAGGCTTTCACAATGGAACAAACTCTTAAGGGGACTTTAAAAAATAGTTTACATAGAGGTGGAATGAAGATTACACATTATTTGTTTATACTGGACCTGGAAAGTCTATAGCTAGGGCCACAATTAGAGCTTTGTAGCAACACATTTAAGTGTGTAAAGGCTATCAGGAGGCTCAGCTGGATCCTGTTTCTAGCATGAACCAATCTAAGATATGTGCTCTTAAATTACATGGTTCTAAGAGTCATGAAGCTCCATGGTGTGCTTGAAAGAGTTTAGATATTGGCACAGGTCCAGCATCAGAGATACTAGATTTAGGGACAGTTACCAGGGGAGCTTGTGACCCAGCAAGTGTTTGGACTCTGGGTTTGTGGGATTACCCTCTTCTTGGCCTCTACTTGCTGGGATAATTTGAGCACACAGAAGGGACACTAATACAGCCAAAGTCTGCTCCACAGTTTTTATATTTTTTTGCTCTTATGTTTTGACATTTAGAATTCTGCTCACTCACAATATCTCCCAGATGGCCGTGACATCGGGATGAAGGCTTTTTATAAAAAGGGTTCTCTTACCAGATGTATTAGTACAGTGACCACTAGAGAAAATGTAATATTTGAATTTAATAATTCTTTCATTTTGTAGTTTATATCTCTTACTTAAATAAACACACACACACAATATATATATATACACACTATATATTTACACACAAGTATACATACACAGTCAGTGCACAAATGATCAACATTAGTACTTTGTTTCATAAGTGCTCTGGCAATTAAAGATTTAAGCCATCTATTGTACACATTATGGTATAATATATTAAATTATCATTTGGGTACAATTTACCTGTTCATTCTGGCAAATACTAGGATTATAAAAGTACCCTGATCCACATCCATTCCTTAAATTCTCCAATATATTGACCTTTATTTAAGAAACCAATTTTGGTTATTCTGTCTCTTTCTTCGGGCTTTTCTTTTTGCTGAAATGTCCATCATCTTCCCAGATATTTCCAGTAGCTTACTCCATTCATGTTTCCTATATTAAAATCTAATACTCCAGTATCATTAATCAAGAGGCAGGACCATACCCAGATCCACTCACCACTATATTTCACCATTGGTATGGTGGTGTTCTTTCTACAAATGATGAGTTGAAATATAGAATAATTAAATAGATACTTAAATTAATACATAATGTACATGTGTACATTGGTCATATGTGTGAATACCGATGGACCCTGCATTTGGTACCTGGGCCCTCAGTGGGGACTTACCCGACTTAATCCACCTCTTAATACCACCACTATCATGCCGCAATTATAGAAACCATCAATACTATACAAAAACGCTATATAAAAGTGCGTGGCTTTACAGAGAGAGAGGCATTTTGCATATTGAGGTTGAATACCATTTTACTAAAGCAAGCTTCAAACCTCTACACTACAACTGCAACTGTGCCAAAGTTACTCAAAGGCTGTAATCCAGTGGTACCGCTCGTATTCACTGTTCTGGAAGTGGAGAACAAACCCTTTTTCAGTCTGAGACATGCTAGCTAGCTTCGGGTTTGGCCGACCTCCTGACGATGTCTAGCTTTTCTTGAAAAAGTATTTCTAAAACCATATCCATTTCTGTTCCTCCGTAGGTGTAAAAAAGTGTAACTCAGATGTATTAATGTGTGCAGGGCTACAGAATTGTTTTGCCAGTCAAACCTGGCTGTAACAGCTGTAACCGCTGACCAACCAATCAGAGGACGGAAAAATGCTGATGCTATTCTGGGCCAGCTAACCAGCCCTGTAAGGCCAAATTCAAATCTATTGGTTAATGAAACAGAGCTATTTCTTAAGGAGACTATGATAAAAAGGCCAGCACTACAGACTTTGAAGGCCCTGGGCAGATGAGATTGATATGGCAGCACATCTTCTGAAATCTGATTGGACAAAAAATGTAACATCCACATACATGTACTGGAAGCAGAGCAGCCAAGAAAAACGCTACGGAATGAAGAGAATAAACGGTTGGGAATAAATTAGTACAATTTAATAGAACAAATATTAGAATTCAGGTTGTAAATGTAGGTCAGTGCTTCTGATAGTGTTTAGACCAGCAGAGAAGGCTTTGCTGGCCCTGACCGCCCACCACTGAGTTATTCAGGATCTCTTCATAAATAATAACGCAGAATGGAAATTGAATGTTACAGTGGCTTTACTGCTAAGGGGAAAAAAAATCCAAAATTGCTAAATTCATTGTATGAGATAAAGTTTTATGTAGCAGCTACTTAGGATGCACAAGAGTACTGTAAATATATTTTCTTTTTTTGTTTTTGTTGTTATAAATGTTTCCAAGCTGTATTTAGTATTCAAAGTCAGTTTTCATTTAATATGAAAAGATGCTCTCCACATTATTTTCATATTGTCAATGCTGTCTTTGTAAACTAGAGATAAGTGTTTTTACATTCATATTTATAGCATTTGGCAGATGCCCTTATCCAGAGCGATTTACAACTGAGGGTTAAGGGCCTTGATCAAGATCCCAGCAGTGGCAGCTCGGTGGTGGTGGAATTTAAACGATATTTTATCTAAATAAAACATAAAAATAATAACAGCTGTGGATGTGGGTGTATATCAGTCAGTCTGTGTTGTGTTTGTATTTTGTATTATACAATTGTGTAGCAAGCATTTGGCAAAATTGTGTCTTTAACCCACAGTTGTATCACTGGCACTCACTGTTTCATTTCTATTTTAGCACTGCATTGAGTTTCTCAGCCCCTATACTCTTTTCCTGATCTACATTGCCATGTTGAACACGCCTGACACTGCAATACTTACATCATGCCTACTGTACATATTTTACTCAGTGCATAGCATTCTTCCAATTTTGACTTTTTTATGCAGTCAAACTAAAAACTTCATTTAGCAGATGTTCCTGTACCGCTTAGGAGCTGGCTACTCGTTAGTATCCATTGTTGGAGGTTTATTTTTTGTGTATAATACGTTTTAACTAGACGAATTTAACAAAAATATCAGGTTATACTGGGTGCAACTAAAAAGCACACTAAAACTATAGTTGCTGGGAGGGCAGCCTGTGTGAGTTTTCTGAATATAGGATGAAAAGTTTTTGAATGTCTATGACATGTGACATAAGTTGTAAAAAGTCATCACAACCCATTATACAAAAAAATAGGACAATAAACAATAATTAGCAAATATTATACTTAACAATAAATTATTAGTCAATGTTACTAGCAATAACTAAATGAATAAAGTCACTACCTTAGCATGGGATAGCTTTTTACAGAAAGAAGTGTCTAAATTGTTCAGTTTAATGGTGATGGCTTGAAATTTTGAAATCATTATCATGATTTTTACTCTTTTATGCAAAAACACCAAAACAATTCCTGTTTGTAGCAGTTTGCAAAACAGTTTGCTTTGACCTAATGGTGGAACAGGTCTCAGGAGTGCATTGGTTTAATATTCTGACCAAAGATTTGTTATCAAGGCTATTAAAAGCTTCATGTTTAACCATTTTGTGCTAAAAATGAGTGTAAATGTTTATTTAGGTAGATGCCCATTTTTATAAAGTGCTTAAGGAAATTTAATTAAGAGGATCATAAACATCAACCTTAACTAATCTTACCTAAACCTTACCTAGTTGGGAAACAGATGAGTTCAGGTCCATAGCAACCATATACTCCACTTTCTCCACAAACATGGTCACCCTGGAACATAAATGCGCACTTATTAACTCATAGTTCCACTCGACAGACTTTGGATTATACATACAACTTTCCTCAATTTCATACACTTACATAAGCACTCTAAAAAAAGATGTACACTCAGACTGCCTATGCAATAAAAACTCTGGGGTTTTTTTTGTAAAAATGTTTTACCTTTATTAAGCCATTTGCATGGTGTTCCTGGTTTCCTAGATTTTGTTAGCATTATGGTTTTAATTTTTGTCCTTTGCCAAGTGTGTGCAGTTTGCTGGTCGCTTCTACAATATCTGCATTGCACTAATCTAACCTTTTGGATTTTGCTTGTTTCATTAAAATAGCTCCTTATTGCATTTGTATCTGCCTCAGGCCTCAATTTCCTGACAGTAAGAGACTTCAGTAACACAATGAGTGGACAGAAATGATAGTATTAAATAAAAAGTGTGTGTGAGCTGTCGAAATAAACATGTTAACACAAATTAATATTAATGCAAGATTAATGCAGCGTGGATTTCTGCATTTCTGTTGATAATTTTTTATAAGAAATCTAAATTTATATAAAAGAGGTGAAATAAAAACCTTCAGCACAACACATTTATTCACAATGTCCTTTCTTTACTCAGATATTTAAAAAGAATGAATATATTATAAACTCCTCAAAAAAAATATTTTTAGCACTAAACATTTGTTTTATTGATGTGCCGAATCTCGAACTAAGCACCAAAAATCTGCCATGATGCACACATCTGCCATTTAAAACTGTCCGTGTGGAAACATAGCAAATGTTCTGTTTGGTGTCCTGATGATTTACATAAATCAAATCATTTACAACACATAATATCATCAAGTTCAAATCTGGAGAAATCTATGTGCACAAGGGACAAGGGCAATAATCTATACTGGATGCCAGTGATATTTGGGCCCTCAGTCAGCACTGGCTTTAAACAGTCATGATTCTGTAATGGATATGATGACATAGGATCATCAATACCTCCAGAAATCATTGTCTGTGGAAAAAATGTCTTCCAAAAAGATTTAGGTTAAATCTCTATAATGCAAAGAAGAAGCAATACATAAATCCTCTCTGGACCAAAGCTAATGGAAAATTGTCTGGGGCAAAATGGAAAACAGTTTTGTGGAGACCTTTTACTATTTAAAAACATTTGGCAGATCTTGAAATAAAAAGTATGACAAAGAAGACCCAGGCCTGTTGAGCAGTAAGAATCCTATAACAGGCATAAATAAGACAACATTCCTCTCTTAAAACTCAGTAATTTCATAAATGTTTTCCTTTAATTTCGAAATAACCTTATTGTTTTCTTTTAATGTTACTAATGTTATTTTCTCAGATTAAACATTTGCTCCTTCGGGAACTCAAGCTGCTTCGTAACGCTTTGAGTTTATGGGATTTGCAAATCATTGCATTCTGTACATTTTGTGCAGTGTCCCCACTTTTTTAAATTTGTGGTAGTAGTAATTATGTTATTCAGCTTTGCTCTTATGGTATTTGTATGTGGTTTAAGATTTATGTTCAGTAGAACCACATAGTGCTACATACCAGGTAATGGCATGACACAAAATTACAATGTAGGGACAAGCTGAACTAAAACCTTTTACTGCTTTACTGCTGATGAATAATTATTGTGATTTTTGCAGCCAGCAGACAGCTGGTGATAGATTCATCCCCAAATTTAAAGAGGAAGTCAATTTGTTTCAACCAAAACTTGATAATAACAACAGCAAAAAAGGCTATAGGATGACTTTGTGATATTTCTTGTCCAATTACACTGACAAGAAAAAAAGCAGTGACTGCATTGTGGATTATAAAAACGGTTTCCTGCTGTGCCTGACATATCCATTTACATGAGCCATCATAATACATTATGTTGCACATACAGATTACTTATTTGTTTATAAGCTTTATATGGAAGTATTTGCAATTGTTGAATGTTTGTGATAAAAGGTTAATTAACCTGACCTAATGGGAAATTTGCTCATATAAATGTTAATATTACGAAAATAATTAAAAGATATAGCTAAGATAAGCTATAACTTCTAAAAAGACCTTTTACCTGCATATGACTATTGAGAATTTGCCTCAAAATACCTGTTGTCTTGTTATTTTCAAAGACAAGTTGCCAAATGACCTCCAGTTCTCTGGTCTCATTTTAAGAATGAACAGTACAAAAAGTATACTAATAACAGAAAAAAAAAAATTATTCAGCCTTTGCTGTGTAATTTCCGCCTGCTAAAAATGACAATTAGGGAAAATACACAGTAGGTGAAATCACTCTTAAACACACTGCAAAAATTCTTACCCACTATGTAAATCCTGTAATAATGATTCTACGTCAATGCTGTCAGGTTGGATTCAAAGTAAAAATCACAGCTTTGTAAATTATACAGTGATATGCATACAGACATGTCACTATGCCAAAACATTAGACAGAGAAGTTTTTAAAACCAATGTCAAACCAAAGGCTTTATCAATGGAGGTTAACATGCGGGATGCAAATAGTAATTTCTTTTACTTACTGCCAAAAAAACTGAACCCCTCAACATTAGACCAATGAAATTGCCGAACGGTTTAAAGTGAACCAATGAAAGTCTTCATATTTAATCCAATGTGCCTACTGAATCGGGCCACACCACATCATAAATATGGATGAGGTTCCTTTGCATTTGACCTCCCCCTCACTCGGACTGTCAACAAGAAAATGCGTATCATTCGTCACGCTGAAAACAACCAGGCATGAAAAAACACACTTCACCTGTTTTCTGAGCTGCACGGCATCGGGAGAAAAACTTCACCGATGTTTGATTTTTAAAAAATGACGATGCCAAAAGAAAAACTCCAGAGAGAAATAGTTGTGAAAGGAAGGAGGAAGACAGTGAACAATAACTTTCTTGGTAGGCTACTGTTTAGATACAAGCCGTGTAACAGACACTGTCTTTAGTTAAAGCTGTGTAAAGTTCATTAGTTTCAATGTAGACACCTGCGGCTTATAGACAGGTGCGACGTATTTATGTTCAAAATAAAAATCTTTGTCAAATTCAGTAGGTATATCCGGGTGCGCGTAATAGTCCGGAAATTGCGGTACTTGTTTGAAATAATTCTTATTTCTACAAATATTTAGCAAAAACAGATGTATGGCTTCTTTAAAAAAACATTTCTGAAGCCTTTACTTCTATTTTTCACTGTCATCCAGCATCTGTTGGATCACAACCAAAGGACTTTGTTTAATGTGAACAATAGATTGTTTCATTTTTTAAGCATTAGTTTAGTATTAGCAGATCTCCTGAAGGCTATGAGCACTGGCTCATCAATATAAACATGTTCCCTTCTTTCAAAGATATCAGAATAAAAACGGGAAAAAGACAACAGAGACAACTTTTCCCCCCCTATGGACATCAATGTCAAACTAGATTAAAAACCTAGCATGCACGTTGTAATGTGAAAAACCCCTCAAGCATTGAATATTTTCTTTTTTTTCCATGGACTCTGTATTATTCCTGAGGCCACAGAGCTTTATCAGTGTGAGTTTGATGGCAGTCATATGAAGAATATTCCTTTGTCAGTTGTGACAAATGATGCTGGTCTTCTGTTCTGCTTCATGGCTCCTGGCTTTTCCAATAATTTCAACAGTCCTGAGTGTTGCTCTCTGTAGCCACAAGCAGATCACTAGGTGCATCCCAAATGGAATACGCATGCAGTATTCTATGCCAATTTTGTAGTATTAGTGTAAGTAGTGTGTTTACACCATAAAAGCACTTATTCAACTGAAAAAAAACTCTCATGCGATTTCCATTGTTTAGGTAGTGAAAGAGCTGCTGACACTGGCCAACAACACTCCAATGAACAGGACTTACATCTTACAAAGATGAGTTAAAGTTGTTTAAATTAGTCCATGTTGTGTGATTAATATGTTTTGGTTAAATCTTTTTTTATCGTGTTTTGCTTTTGTTCCCACTGTTGCATAACTTCCATTTGAGGTCATGAGTTAGTTAGGTCATAGAATAAGTGTAAATTGTGTAGTATGTCATTTGGGACACATTTGTCCTCCATGGTGTGTGCCATTGTGCTCTCTAAAAATATTTATATATTTATTATTTATATCAGTCAGGTCTGTAAAATAAATTATGTACTTTTAAGCTTTTTGTCAAGTAACTGGTACTGATCTCTATAATATTGCAATACATATTTGAACCTAATATTTGATTAGTCGAATTCAAGCTATAAAATAAATGAATAAATGCACCCTGGACCAGAAGTTTGAGAAGTTCTTCTTTACATTATCAGTAGCACATTGTTTCCACCTGCATAGAAGCCATGTTATTTATTTATTTCCATTCAGGCTGTTCTGTCAATGAGTTTCAACATTGCTATATATTATATGCATTCTTACTTTTCCCCCTTGTGTTGGACTGTTCCAGTATGTCCTGCAATTGTTTAAGTTTGCAGCAAAACTTAAAATATTTAACTTCTGAGTGATGACGATTGTGGATCATCTAGAGGTAAGGCAAGGTATGCTTCTGTCTGAGCCATTTGTATTCTTACCATAAGGTTGTTTTCACTCTCATGTGAGAGCCGATGTATAATTCACGAAGCAACTTCATGGGCGTGAGAGGAATACGTCTCAAAATACAACCAAAAATGGGTCTGAACATGGAGAAATAGTACTATGAAGTCAAATTGCACATTTCAGTATATATTTCTCTCAAATGCTGTGCAATGATATTATGTGTGATGCATAGCTTTCATAAAGGTTTGACAGAATCACTCCCATAAAAACAAAATAATAATAATACAATAATGCATTAAAACAATGATTAAACTGATGAATGAAGATAAGACATTTGGTGATCTCTGAACCAAATGTTCTGAATGCATGCTGAATTAAATATGCTCTGTAAAACCAGTACACTCTCTACAATTTAAAATGACAAATACATACAACTACATAACAAAATGCCCACTTAAATTAATGCATATAAAAAGTGATCAACACAGAATGGGAATATCTACGATTGAAGTATTAAACTGCCACTAACAATGTATCTGCTTCTTCTTATATACTGTATGCCTATATTTAGTATTTTCTTTTTTGTAATGTAAATTACTTTTTGTACACTTTTTTAGTATCTGTGCTGCTAAAATAATTAAATTTCGCTTTGGATGAATATAGTGTCTGTCTGTCTGTCTATATTATATATATATAAAAAATAACTTATTTGAGTCTTATGAGAATTGATAATGAATGAATATTTTTACACTCTTTAAATGTAAATATTTAATTGCATGCAAACTCTTATTGTGATTCAGGGCTGTTATGCAAAGCCGTTATGGATATACTGAGGTTAAGAGTTCCCACAACTAATCGAATAAAGGCAAGTATAATTACAGAATCACTATCCGATCCTGTCATCACGGGCAAAACAACACACAAGAAGCTTTTTTTACTGTTTTTAAACATCCATTCATTGTGTTTACTCCTAAAAAAAAAAGCATATCCTTACCTATAATGATCTGTGTTTGCATTTGTTTCATTTAGCTTTTTAATTATATTACAGCAATGATCCATGCATTTATGTTTGTTCCCCATTGCATTGGATGCAAAAAAAAAAAATACTGGAATGTAAAGACCAAAAGTTTGGAACTGTAATGAATAGACTTTTGGTGCCACCCAACCAGAATGGGTTCCCTGGTTCCTTTGAAGATTTTCACTTTTAAAATTGGTTTGGATGATTTATTTTCATGTTGGACAATAGCACCAGAATTTTGCATAATTTTTGTTGAATGGTCATTATCAGAAAGTTGTCTGTATGTATGATAGATAATCTGAGCTATAATCTAAAGTGATGCAACTTAACATAAATAAATGTATAATCATTGATAGGCTGAAGTATTCTGTAAAGAGAAATTAATTCATCGCTTATGAAAGAAAGATTGTAGCAGTCAATAAATTGTGCACCATGAGAGAGATGTCAGAATAGATAATGAGAAGCCTTATTTCTATTGTTGCCCTTGTCTTCGTGTCTTTAACAGAGAAAAAGGAATAACAGAGGAACAGGTGAGATCAGCAACAGTCACCCATCCATGTGTCATTTAGTGATAATATTTTTTTTTTAGTGGGCAGAGGTGGGAAGAAATGAAATACAAATTCTTCTTAACTGTACTCGAGTAGATTTTTATGGCATCAGTAATTTACATCACTATTTCTTTTTTAGACAACTTTTACTCTACATTTTTACACAAATATCTGTATTTTCTACTTCTTACATTTTTAAAACAGGATAGTTACTTTAGTTTTAAACTATTTTTCTTTGCATGCCATATTCAAACCTTCAGCCTATTTCCTGTCATTGCATGGCTTTTTGAATCTACCACTGGTGTATCATTTCCCAGCTCTGACACACCACAGATGTTGCTAGTGTATAAAGTTTACAATGAGCAGGACAGAAGGCAACAAGAAGTCTGGGACTAACGTGGATGGGACAGAGGGAGTCAAGGATGTAAACATGACTGAGAACAGAGACATTCCTGATCATCATCATCATCGTTTCTCTGCATCTTTTTCCTTCGTTCTATATGGTGAATATTCAGCCTGGATACATCCATTAGGTAACAAAATTTAAAATTAGTTTGGTACTAATTTATCAATTAAGGCTGTCAAAATGCAAATATAAATAAATAAATATAAAAGGTGAAACTTTCAGTGCAACACATTTATTCACGATGTCTTTTTTTGCTCAGATATAAAAAATAAATAAATAATGTTTTAATCAGTAAACATTCTTTATAGACACACAAATAAAACACCCTGAATCTCAGGGAATTGTCTCAGTGAATAGCTATTTGCCACACAGACATAATAAATATACGTATAGAAAAATTGAAAAGCGTACTTTTAAATAAACCGTATGAAAGTTTTTCGATGTAGATTCTCCGGTACCACCTCATTAACCGTCCGTGTGGAAACAGCTTCCCGTTTGGAAGATATTTTTGGAAGATATTTTCCCCCCAAAATTCACATTGTGTTTAAGATAGCATGCCCTAGCTAGTTTAGGTGCTCTTCCTCAATGCAGGCATCCAATTAAATTTCACACTTTGTGAAGAGGTGAACAGGGCCAATGCGGATGATTTCATTGCTCTTGGCATTGCATGAGTACTTGTCCTATATGATAGCGATAGAGACTCCCTAGTTCCCGGTTGCCCTTGACCACTGGGCAGTTGTAAGAGGGCTTTATGAAGGAACAGTATGTCCTCCAAACTTCCCTCCAGCTCTCTCTCTCTCCAATTTCTCTTCTCCAACTCCAGAGGAATGGACATGGTAATCAGGTGCTCATTAGAACCCCATTGCCCACCCAATAGTCACATGCTTTAGGAGTGCAAAGTTGCTTTTTTATTCAAAACATTTATCAGAAAAGGTTTTCTTTGAAAAATGGCTGCAACTAGTAGTGGCAGATGTGGCAGTGAAAATAATAATAATTCTAAAATAAATCATGTTTAAAAAAATCTGTATTATGTAAATAATAGAGATTTATTTTGTGGGTATTTTTCTACACAGCTCACTAATAATTTCACTACATACTGGAATTTAAAGCTGAATATCCTCATTCCTCCATGACTAAGAGAAAAATGTCTTATTTATGCAATTTTTCAGGGTTCACCACTTATTTCTTAGGTTGCTGTTTTAGCAGTTATCACAGTCATTTTTTATCTATTGAAATGTATTGCGTCCCGCTATAGTTTTAAAAGTAAGCAACTCTCCTTGGTATTGAGATAAAAACCTACATCAAGGTGCACTGTTAATATATCCATGATGTATGGCAAAGCCTTTTATAGGCACTTGCTTACTTAGTGAAATGTTTTAAGGGAACATAGGTATTACACGACGCACAACACTAGAACATGGTCTTAGAAATTAGTGAGAGCAAATCAATTTGCAGTTGTGAGAAAACATTACTAGGGCTCCAAAAAGTAATGCGAAATTATATTTATAATAGCCTACAATGATTTTCTGTGCTTACAGTCTAACTAACATTAGTTATTGATTTTCTTAAATTAAGTAATTTTGTTGTCTTGTTGTCTGGATTAGGTGTGACTTGCGCTAATAATAAGAGAAGAAAAAAGTATACAATCACTATAAAATTGCTTGCAAGTGTTACATGCATAATTCAATTCAATTCAATTCAATTCATTTTTATTTGTATAGCGCTTTTAACAATGAACATTGTCCCAAAGCAGCTTTACACAGATAATCTGTTGATTAAAAATAAATATGTTATTTGTAAGTTAGTTTGTCCCTGTTGAGCAACTGTGGCAAGTAAAAACTCCTCAAGATGGCATAAGGAAGAAACCTTGAGAGGAACCAGACTCAAGAGGGAACCTATCCTCATCTGGGTTGCACCGAATGTCCATTTGAAGCAGATAAACAATGTTGCGGGGTACAGTGATGATGATCAGAAGCGAATTGTATTCCTGAGTCAATGTAGCAGACTGTTGACATTAACTACAGTCAAATCTCGTTCTTACTCCAGAATTTCATGGAACCACCCAAGGCGTTGATGAGAAACTGCACAAGCTGCACAGAGTGGCCTCCAGTCGAAGAGAACACTATCCAGAGGCAGGCCTGGACGAAGTGGCAAGATCCACGTAGAGGAGAGGGGCAGGAACAGTGGTCACTTGAGCCTCAGGAGCATGTTTAACTCATAATGTATGAAAAGGTCTGTACAACAAAAATAAAAGCTTTATACAATTTTTATTTCTGCTCATCCACACAACCATTACATTCATTTCTAAATGTTACAAAGATATTTGTACTTCTACAAATGCATATCTGGACAAAGTTTCGACACCTAAACAAGAGATTTGTTTGTTCTTTTTTCAAACATCCCATTCAATATTTAGTCCCCATTTACACTTATAATAACCTCCACACATCTAAGAAGAAGTTCCACTACATTTTATGAGTGGTTGTGGACATTTTTACTCATTCAGCCAAAAGGGCATTAGTAAAGGCACTGGTGTAGGTGAGGTGAGGTGGCCTGGGGTGCAGTCAGTGTTCCAATCCAGCCCAAAGATGTACATGTACTATAGAGTTCAGATCAGAGCTCTATAGCAGGTTACTCAAGTTCTTCCAGTCCAACCCATGTAAATCATATCTTAATGAAGCTGGATTTGTGCACAGGGGCAATGCCATGCTGGAACAGGTTTGGGTCTCCTAGTTCAAGTAAAGAAGGAATTTGTGTATGTGAGAAGATACAGATTACAGACTAATGTTAATCTGTGTTCAACAAATTTATGTAACAGGAAATATTGTAAACTTTAGCTTTTGTCAAACCTAGACCGCTAACTGCCAATGTAACACATGTATTTATGTGCTGTAATGCAGTTATAAAACTACAGATGCCTGAATAGTTAAGTTATTAATCATTTGATATATCTTTTTACCATCTATTATCTATTATCTTTTTTATTATCTATTTACCTTCCATTCAATTTTTATTCATATGATGGAAATGTGTTAAACATGAGAAATATTGCTAATTATAAAATTAGCTATTGGACATGGATTTAATTGTTACGCTTACTCTTCATTATCATTACAAATGCATTTATAATTTACCATGTTAACATTCATTCATTTGCTTGTTTTTGTTTGTTAAATACTCATATTTCCTCTGCTATGATAGTAGCTTATTTTGGAAGAAGTTGTTCCACGTTACTTAAAAAAAAAAAACAACTAACTTTTCCAAAACTTTCCATGTTAAAATAAATACAAGTCAATGACGGGAAGTTACCCACAATGTTTTTTTATTGTTGTTGTTTTTAAGCAAAGATGACAAATACAAATGTGACAAATGTGAATGTGCTATTTTGTGCCTAGGTTAAATGCGCTTGAGATTTTATTAGATAAGTGTCAGAAATATCAGAACCATTGGATAGAGTGGTATTGCCATTGTCCTCATAAAAAAAGTTTGTTAGTAATTAATATTCCACAACCCAGCCATTAGGGTTGCACAAGCCAGTGCACTTTTAGTGCTGGTCCCAAGCTCGGATAAATGGGGAGGGTTGTGTTAGGAAGGGCATCCAGCATAAAACATGTGCGAAATCAAAAGCGGGTCACAAATAAGAATTTCATACGGATCGGTCGAGGCCCGGGTTACCAACGACCACCACAGGTATCGTTAGCAAACAGGGTACCTGTAGAAATTGGGCTACTGATGGCCGAAGGAGGAGAAGGAGAGGAGGACGACGTCTACAGAGACGGCAGGGAAAGGAGAAGTGTAGGAGGGTGGAGGTTCGAGTTGGTACTTTAAATGTTGGCACTATGACGGGTAAAGGGAGAGAGTTAGCTGATATGATGAGAGGAGAAAGGTAGATATGTTGTGTGTTCAGAAGACTAAGTGGAGAGAGAGAGTAAGACCAGGAACATTGGAAGTAGATTTAAACTGTTCAATCATGGTGTAGATGGAAAGAGAAATGGTGTAGGGGTGAATCTTAAGGAAACATAAAGTAAGAGTGTAGTGGAGGTGAAGAGAATTTCTAATATGGTGATGAATGAGAAGCTGGAAGTTGAAGTGGTGTTGATAAATGTCATCAGTGCCTATGCTCCACAAGTCAGCTGTAAGATGGAGGAGATTCTGGAGTGAAATAAATGAAGTGATAGAAGGTGTACCTAGGAATGAACGATTGGTGATTGGGGCAGACTTTAATGGGCATGTAGGTGAAGGGAACAGAGGTGATGAGGAGGTGATGGTAGGTATGGTTTTAAGGAGAGGAATGTGGAAGGGCAGATGGTGGTAGATTTTAATAAAAGGATGGAAATAGTAGTGGTGAATGCATATTTTAAGAAGAAGGATGATCATAGAGTGGGGGAGGGTGCACACAGGTGGACTATGTTCTATGTAGGAGATGCAACCTGAAGATTAGAAATGAGTTTATTAGAGGGACAGCCCATGTAGGACATTTTGATGACAAGGTGAGGGAGGTGAGATTGAGATGGTTTGGACATGTGCAAAGGAGGGACATGAGTTATATCGGTAGGAGAATGCTGAGGATGGAGCCACCAGGAAGGAGGAAAAGAGGAAGGCCAAGGAGGAGGTTTATGGATGTGGTGAGGGAAGACATGCAGGTAGTTGGTGTGAAAGAGGCAGATATAGAGGACAGTGGGGTATGGAGACGGATGATCCGCTGTGGCGACCCCTAATGGCGACCAGCCCAAAAAAGAAGAAGAAGAGTAATTAATATTCCACACTTAGAAGTCTTACAGTTCATACTGTATGTATTTTTCTTTTTAAGGTCAGCTAGTTATAGTGTATGTTCTTTATTAAAATTGTGAGTCATTTTCATTCAAGTTTATTTAACATTTTGAAGAAGAAAGAATCCCCTCATAAGCATACTGTAGCAGCAAGCAACAGCTAAGATGGGGTGCCATATTTATAAATGGATTAGTTTGATCAACACAAAGTAAATTAACCTAATCAGTTTCACAATATGCCCCGGTTCAAATCCAAAACCAATCCCTTAAGGCAAGCACAATGCTGCCTGCATGTTTTCTGTAATTGTGCTCAGTTGGATGCAAATGAAAAATCAGTCATCTTTGACAATTATTCTGTTGCAGGAGATTTGTTCAGAGTCATCTTCATTATCTTTAGTTATGGTCTGGTTGAATTTAGCGATTAGAATATAATTACAACTTTGGCTGGCCCATAATTTAAAGTGGCAGTTTAGTCTCTCAATCTGTGCAATGCCGAGTGCGCCATTGATCATAGATGTAACGTGAGGGGAATATCTCTGCCCTGGAGAAAGTTGCTCACTGTGAAGATTGAGCGTTAGTAGACTATTTATCAGTGTCATTGATGTTTTTCCCTAAAAACACACAGCATAGTAATTCATCAAACTAACTGTGATGTTTTAAACTTAGAGCATAGGAAATAGACTAGTGATAAGGCATTCACATTATTAGTCTGGTTGTTTTGATTATAGTCTTAATTAGGAATTCATTTAGGTAACTAAAGTTTAAAGAACAAGCCCAGGATACAAATCTACAGTATACACTTTTATATTCACAAAGGCTTCTAACTACAAAGAGAAAAACCACACATTTTTAAAGCACTGAGTTGTATTTAAAATAAAGTTTCAGGGAAACCATACTGACTTAGCATTTTTATTGGTTGCTTCAATAAGAAGCCACTTCTTCCACCCTCAGCACTAGAACCTTTTCTCAACACGAGACACCTAAAACCATAAATATATATATAGATTATGCAAAAACTTCACATGCATGCCCATATGTCATCTCTTTACATTGTCTCATGTTTATGCAGTCAAAAATATTTTGTACATAAGAAGATTTCAAGAAGAAAGAATGCACATCTCAGAACTATTCCATTCCATATTCTTCTGATGCATGCATGCCCATTTAGTTCACTCCAAGACAGCAGGTCGCACAACTTTAAGTGCATCGTGCAGTAATATGGATGGATGAGAGGAGGCGAGTTGCTGTATTAGCACACACTCATGCCAAAGCTCCAGGGAGTGTATGTGTGGAAATAGGACTGGGACTCAAAGTCACAATTCATACACACAAGATGATCAGGGGAATCCATTTCATTGAACATACATATCAGTAAGATGCACAGAAAGATGGATACTGATATTGACCATGTGGAAACACATACTGGGTGTTAAAAAAGGAAATATTTAGCTTTTATGTTTTATATATTTTGCTTTTATATTTTATATTTATGCTAATATTTTATGTTTCCGTATGTATGACATGGAGATGTGCAGCATAAATACCATAAAGATGGCTGTATTCCAGAAAGATCTATTTTTGTACTGTATTTCATATGAAAACATCCTCATAGCATAAACATGCTTTTAAAAAATGGACCCACATTATGTTTATGGTGGTCTCTTTTGTAATAATGCCTTCATGTAATTGTATGTATTTTATTAAGAGACAGGACACCACAGTTAGCTAACCAAATGTGCTAAAAATTAGTTTAGTTTGAGTTAAAGTAGTGCTAGTTCTAATAAATACAAATGTTTGGACTTCATTCATTAATTTTTTTTTTTTTCTTTATGTGTCTACCAATTTATTTTTTCAAGATGCCAGTTGTTATTTACTCAACTCTTTAAAGAGTCTTTGCCATTAGGTGCCATGTTAAACATCCAGTGGTCAGTATGAGAGAATTGTACTCAAAACACCACTACTCTAATACAAGATACACACATTTGTATGGTCAAGCAGAAAAAAAAAACATGAACACGATAAATAGGACACATTGTACAGCTGTTATCACTTAAGTTAGACTCACTTTTGTTGCCAGCTATTTTGACAATAAATACTGTATGTTGAGTTATTTTAAGAGGACAGTAAATCTGAACTGCTATACAAGCTGCACACTGACTACTCTAAAATATATTCGAATTTCATTTCTAAAGTATTGTCCCTTGAGAAGATGTACTAAAATGGTTGCTGAAATGTGAGAGGTGTACACACTTTTGTGAGATACTGTACGTGTCCAGGGGGAGATGAAACAACACATACACTTGAAGGTTGTACTATTATTAGTTTAGGAGTCAAATTTTCCTCCTCTTAAGCCTAGAGAGTATACAGACAGAAAGACAGACAGAAAGCATATCCATGAAAGAGAATGCAGCATGTGCCTTTCTTCATTTCTCTCTCTTGTCTCACTATCCATCCATATCTCCTCTATAGCACTAAGGACTCTTATCAGGAGAATCATCAGTCACATAGGGAGAGAGGATATAAAAGGGTAGCACTATCATGTCAGATATGAAAGCTTCACAATCCTGTCTTTTTTCCCTTTCATATCAAGAGGGAAAGTATCACAAGAATTGTTGTCTTGGTTACACTGAAGACAGTCCTTTTGTGGTAGCAAGATCAATTAAAAGTTGTCTGTTTGGCCTGTTTGACCAGGAGTCAGGGACAGATCTGTGGTCTTAGTTTGTGATAACGGCAGCACTGCGTCGCTTCACTATGCGACTCCTGCTGCAGCACACGCAGGGAAGCATATTCCCAAAGACAAGAAAAAAAAGCCAGATCTGCAGTGGCTTAAGTTTGCCAAGAAAAACATTATAGTAGATAGAAACCTCAGTAAATTTTATGTGCTTAAATCATTTTTTTATAATTTTAGAGAGAACCTTAAAATAACGAGGCCACTGTAAAGTATATGATGGATAGTTTAATGCACAAATATAGCATCTCTATACCACATATTTCATCACTATGTATTTAACATGCTCAAATTATGCAAATGCAGCACTCATTGGGTTATTAGTTAAGAGTTATGCACTAGTAAGTGCAATGTATTACAAAGTACACATCTATTAGTTTTGAGAAAAATTGGCATCAAATATCAATCAGACATGCAAAAAACAATCCAGACAGCATTTGCAACTAATTGTTCGAGATTTACCTTATAAGTTCTACTAAAAAGGTAAACTGCTACAAACAACATGTAACACCCTGTTTGACATTATAACTCTGCATAATATTTTTGTTCTTTTACAAAATTTATGAAGGAAATTCTTGCCTAAGTCTTTGAATAAAATGTAATCAAGGTGAATATACCTATTTTATATCTTTGTAACAAATAGTAAAGAAAATGTTTGTCCAGAATGCAAAAACGTTCCTTTAGGGAGAGATCACAGAAGAGGTGATAATCTTCACCCCAAATGTGAAGATAACTGAAAGAGGCCATATGCTGTTCAGCACTAGGGGGCTGTTTTTTCATCATCACTGCAGATGACCGTGTTTGTCCCCGGAGAATGCAGCACAGGCATCCAGATGTGTTATGTGTTCACACTTATTTACAATACCACAGTTCAGTGGATGCCAACTGATATACAGATATACCTATATAAATGTACAAACAGATCATGAACTGAATTACTCTCAAGTCCATGATGTTGGAGCTATAAAGCTCTGAAAAACTTAGAAGGTGTGTATATATATATATATATCTTTTTTTTCTGTCAACTGTACAAGATGGGGTCATGGGCATACAAGTAATCTCAAGAGGTAATGAATTGCTATGAGTAATATCTTAAAAACAGCAGAATACACACTCATTTCAAGACATGTGCGTGTTATTCACTGTTATTTTCCCACAAGAAAAAGCAAAAGGTGAAGAAGAAAAAAATCTGATATTCTGTTAGACTTTGGAAACTTGTGCGATCCTCATGGGCCGTGTCAGGAAAACCAAATCAATGCTGACATCAGGTGAAAAGACGACACTAATGACTTTGTATTTACAGAAGCGGCCTAAACAGTTCGACGTCGTTACCATTGCTAGGCAGCAAGATAGTGCTTGCATCACAACTGCAAATGGTTATGCAATTTCCCCAAGTTACAAGAAAAAAACAGGCATTTCATCCTGTTTTAAGATTCCAGGGTTGTGAAACCATTAGGGTCAATTAAAAGCCAGAAATGAGACAGTGGACATATCTTTAACATACCGTATATTGTTTTTGGTTCTATTGTTATGACAGTGAGTTTACTATAGATTAATTGTACATACAGCGGAAGTCATTACCTCTGAAAATATCGTATTGTGCATTATGATATCCAAGTTAAAGGGTTATTCTTGAGAAAGATTGGTGCAGTATGTTTTCTTGTTGCTACGGATGACTCGGCTCTACAACACATTACAAAGCGTCTGAATTAATTCGCTAATCCTTGGATAATCCGTTAATAATCAAACAACTGCTGGTGCCTTATTCACACTGTGGGTTTGACACAATCAAAGGACTGACAGTGTTCTGTAGAACATTTTATTATTCATGCTTGTGCTCAGTAGGAACATTTGAGGATTGAACGCTAGAATGGTTATGTTGTACAATAGTTCTCAAAAAAAAATATTCTGATCTCGTAAATTTAAAGGTTTAAACTAGAACTTGTCTAACGTCCAAACGTCCAATACCGTTAGTCTGGTTCGTCAACTAAGCAGTTTTGGAAAGCTATGCCTGATGTTCACATTGCTGAGTAGCAAAGAATTCCCGCATTCTTTCTCACTAAAGCATTCTGTCACTTTTATATTACTAACATTTAAATTGTATTAATTACTATTAATAAAACTGCAAAATCGACAGACTTTAACCTTATCAAGACAACATGCATCCATTATGAAAACTATGTTTTGCCTCTCTGCATTTGAGAATTTTTTGAAGTCCACGACCAGATCTTAAACAGGGGTGCCAATAATTGTGGAGGGCACTGTATGTATAGTGAGTATAGTGTATGGATTTGACAATTCTTACTTACATAGTTATTTTTATCTGGGGAAAAATATACATCCTACATTCTTTAAATAAAAAAAAAACTTATCAAAAACAATATACTGTTGGTCAGTGTATATACCATGTGATCAGTTGTATGCTACCATTGGGTAGATCTGAGTAGCAGAATTCTCTACCAGTCAAAAGTTTGGACACTTTCTCCTTCAGTGGGTTTTCTTTATTTTTATTATTAAAAAAAGAAAAAACTATGAAAAAACATGCATAGAATTATGTAGTGAACAAAGACATAAAATAACCCAGAAAATTGTTATATTTTTGATTCTTCATAGTTAGCTTTTGCTTTGATGTCAGCTTTGCACACTCTTACCATTTTCTCAGTCAGCCTTGAGAAGTTCCCAAAGGTGTTAAGTGCTTGTTGGCTGCTTTTCTTTCACATTCTGTTCCATTTTATCCCTCAACTGGATTTAGATTGGGTGATTGTGGAGGCCAGGTCATCTGATGCAGAACTCCATCACTTTCTTTCTTGAATGTATAGATCTTACATAACCTAGAGGTGTGTTTGTGGTCATTGTCTAGTTGGTCTCACTAAGTGCAAACCAGATAGGATGGCATGACACTGCAAAATGCCGATGTAGTTACCAACACTGTCACCAGCAAAGCACCTCTACACCATCGCACCTCCTCTTTCATCTGTTTACCCTCTGTATGTCTAACAATGACACTGTGGTAAGAACCCAAAATCCCAGATTTTATACTCATCAGACCAAAGGACAGTTTTCCACTAATCTAATCTAATCTTCATTCCTTGTGTTTCTTGGCCCAATCAAGTCTCTTCTGCTTGTTGTTCTTCTGAAATAATTGTTTCTTTGCCACAATTCTACCTTGAATGCATGAAATTCTCCTTTCGAGGTAGCTATGTTGAACAATCTAAAATATAATTCAAATTCTGGGTTGTTTAACACTTTGTAATATTATACGTAATTCAAATCTAGGTTTTTTTTGGAGCTTGGATGCCTTAAGTATTAAAGTACAATATTGAAATTAATAAAAAATAAAAAAACACCTTTGAAAAAAGATGTGTGCAAACTTTTGCCGGTACTGTACTAGAAAACATCTAGCATATATTTGTCAATAGGCATAATGTTTATTATTATTATTATTATTATTATTATTATTATTATTAATATGATGCTCAGGTGTAACAAAAGGCTACAAAAAACTAAATCAACATACATTGTACTACAGATGTATACAGTTCAGTTTGACATGATTTATATTTTATTCTATTAATATAAAATAATCTTATCCACTGGCTCTGGCTTTGGGGGTAAAGTTGTTGTTTTTCCCTTTACTTTGTCTGCTAGGAATTTCTTGTAAGTGATTTTGGCAGCTTACTATTGCTCTTCAGAAGGAACTGAAGAGGGCATGAGCACAGAATTCTACCACTGACAACATTCAGCTTGCACCAGTAATCTGAGTTAAGACAAAAGAAAGTCTAAAGAAACGATCACATTGTATTTAATAAGTAATTTTTGCCGTTGAAGTCTTTCCACACAGTCTTTTTTCTTGCCAATATATTAAAAATACATTCTAAAGAATGACAAAGCTTTAAGGATTTGATGGCCAGGCAAATTGGAGTCATTACAACCATAAAGAGTAAAATGAAGCTCCATCACTTTTTTCCTCACATATGCATGATCCTAGACTATCATTTCTTCTCTGCCATGTAATGAGGCCTGTGTATACATTACCATAGTACTTGGTGAGATGTGTTTTGCATATAGTCCTGCAGGTTTTTTGCTTGAGCACTGTGTCTTTATCTACGCTGCGTGTTGTCAAGTTCTCTGTGGCTCTCTGCAGACCCCGCGGTAATTACATGCCTGTTGGAGCACTGGATTGAATAATGGGCATCTACATTTACCTGCAGAATGACTGAAGAGAGATGAGACCATCTGTGGATGTGACACTGTGCTACTGTACATATATTGGAAAAATGGGCCAGCAGCTGTTTTGCTTGTCCTCAATCACATGCTTCCAGCTGGTTCCCTTCACTCCTGCTTGAACCTGGAGGACAGTACAATGTAATGTCAAACATACTGTTTCTAAAAGCTGGTCCGATTTTATGAACATGAATAATAACTGGTATAAAAATTTTAATTTTTTTTGTGTGTGTGCAGACTGATATTTTGAAGTCACCCTTATCCCATTCTCTGGATTTCTTTCCTGCGATATTATATTGGGTAAGCACTTCATCCATGTCTAATTTCTTTCTTATGGCAGCCATTGTATGGTGCAACAATAATTAGCCACACTTTGTTTGTGGGTCACATTTATTCCTGACATTTTCAATTACGACAAATTACATGCCAAAAATACATAATTAGAGGAGGAAGACTGAGTAAGCGTGGCGAGCACTGTCACCTGCCTCTAATTGGTGTAATTTGGTTTGAATTGCATCATGTAGCTTAGGGGTGTCACAGGTAGCATTTAGATTAATTGCACAATTGTTCAGTTAGTTGTATCTCAATGAGATAATTGCAGATCCTAGTTTGGAGATCCTGTTTCAAATGAGACAATGACTAGGCAGACAGACTTGAAGGGTTTGTTGTAGTGAGTCATTGGGAATAACTGTCTTAATAACTGTCTGTATATGTTGAATGAGCTTTAAAAAGAAAAGGTTCTTGGATGTATTTAGAAATATGACTCATTATGGTGTGAGCAATATTGTTGATTTGCAATAACCTTAAATCATGACTGTGCAGAAATAAGCACAGGATTAATATACTTCTATAAATTATATACAATTGTAACAGACAGAAGACCTCCAAGATCAAATGATAAATAAACATTTAGTTCTGTGTTAACATATTATTACCACACTACATTATTACTTAGATACATCTGATGCCTCTTTAGAAAATCACTATTTATGGTAGTGCTACTCTGGTCTCACCTTTTTCTTCACCAATTTTACTAAGGGCATTCTGAAAGACCTTGGGAAAAGGATATCCAATTTAAATCCAAATTGGCTCAGCAGTGGAGGGATATCTTGTAGCCTGGGCTAAACCATGTGGAATATACAATGTGTAGGCTGCCTGGATGAGTATGTGTATATCCAGAGTGTAAGATAAAGGAAAAAAGAGAATTTAATGTCAGAAAAGGCAGAATGAGAGAAAAGAGAAAGATATGAGGATAGAGAGCTAAAAGCAACAACAAAAATGCAAACAAGCCTGAAGGTAGAGAGAAAGAAAGAGAGAGGGGGTGCAAAAGTAAAGATATTACTAATAGAGTTCCTCTAGGAAACAAAGCCACTAATGAGGGAGCAAACCAAGAAAGGGTCATGAGTGGGGACACAGCAGCATAATTACTATTCAGTCCACAGGTAAGAGAGGTCTAAGGTCACAGCAGACTATTTGATAATGCAAACGCCTTGTTCCACACCATCCATTTTAGGAGTTATCTTTACTTTAGTTTTTAGCAGTTATCTAGTCCTAGACACAAATTTATGAGGCTAGCATTAGGAGTGCTAGACAAAAACAATTCCAACTCAAAACATTCCCATATGTCCATGGTTTGGAATGTTAAGCATGTGACATGAGTTTTAATGATTTTTCCTTTTTTTTTTTTTTTTTTTCTTTTTTTTTTTTTTTTTTTTTTGATAGTTTAGAAGATACACAAGCTTAGAAGATAAAGAGGTAAGCTCAAAGGTTTAGCCAGGAGACATTGTTAGCTCCTTCTTTGAGTGATGAGGACTAACAAATTCTCAACAGTGGCTTCAGTTTCCTCAGCAGGTGTCACTGGAGTGTCTGTGAGCCAGGAGCATGTGCCAGTACAAAATGGCTCCTAATGGAAAGATTGCAGTAACATGAGTGATTCAGTGAATCTGGAAAAAAGAACAGAATACCATATGTTAGACCTATAGACAAGACCATTAATAATAAAGCACATTTTTTATTTTTGAAATTTTTCACAGAATTTTCTTACATTAACATTTCATTTTCAAATAAACAGGTAGAAATGTATATAAAATAGAACTATAATAAGCACATGTACATGAGTACATGTAGAACATGTACATTAATGTCTATGTCTATACAGGTAAGTACATACGAACTTACTCTTTAAGTTACTCTTGTAATGTAATTTAGCTTTACTGATAATGGGAAGATTTTCTATCTCTCTCTCTCTCTCTCTCTCTCTCTCTCTCTCTCTCTCTCTCTAAGTGTTACATGTTCTTCTCACGTCTGTATGAGTTTCATCTGGTAGGTAAATTGCCACTGCTAAATTGCTCTTAGATGTGAATGTGTCTGCCTGGTGGTCTGAGACAGGCATCCCCTCCAGGTGCCCATTTCACATCTAATATTCCCAAAATAAGCTCCGGATCCTGACCACTGCAATCCTGACCGGTATAAAACGGTTACTAGAGATGAGCATAGTATGCACCTATTACTACAAAGTATGTAACAGAAATGGATGATTCTTGTTGTGGACTACTGGCTCCCTATCATGTGCTTCAGTAAACCAAATCATTCTAAAAACCAATCACTTGTGTACACAGAACAGTGTCAACATATTTTCCTGATTCAATATGTGCTATTACAAAGTCATTTAAAGAATAAAGAATGTCTATTAACTCACATTAATGACCTTGTTACAAGTATTACAATTTTTTCTCTTTTCCTTATTGCCAGACATTTATAATTATAATTAAACTGTTAACTGGGCTTTTCATTTGTTTTATGCATAAATGATTTTTTTTTGTGTTTCTTTCACCTTGCACTTTAACAGGTAGAACCTCTCTGGCATTTAAGTACAGTTAATTACAGTGCCTTGAACTTTTAACACAAAATTAACCAAAGGACAGATCTGTGAATCTGAAGACCTTTGGGTGAACAAGTGTTACAACATATTTATTTATTTATTCAATAATTTATTAATTAATTTAATTATTCATTAATTGATTCATTTAATAATTTATTTATTTATGGTAATGGCACTACAAGTCTGTGAAATGTGAATTATCTATGTTGTCTTGGAGGAGAAATTGGTTATTTCTGCATTTTTATTGTGTTCAACAGCTCATTGGTCCACAATAACCGACAGTTATTGGCCTGGATAAAAAAAAAAAAAAAAACTGGGACCTTTGGCCAGTGAAATGTCAGCCTTAGCATCAGGAATTTCAGTCACATGAAAACTTGGCACTTAACATGCTCCACCTAATAAGTCCTGCCAGTTCCCTAACTAGATGAGAATTTGAGTGTAGTGGACAAGGTTAAGACACTCGAGGTCTCAGAAAAAGCAAACCCAATAGCAATCACAAGCAGCACTCCTAAAGTCAAAGCTACTCGGGTTAATTAGATAGCTTCCTTGCCACTCACATTATGCCCTGTATTTCATGTGTAATTAAATTCTTTTATTAGCACCCGCTTCCTGTATAATTAACTTGGTGTAATCTAAAATGTAGAAAATGTAATGCATTCCATTGAGCTGCGGCACCTACAGTAGTTTTAAAGAAAAACACACCACTTCTAACACTTTTGTCAATCTGATATTGACAGATTGGCTGAAAATACTGCTAATGGCACAAAACGCTTCAATTCAAAAATTATTTGAATGCATTTTTCTTCAAAGATGTGATTCTGATGAACCACAGATAAAAATAACGATTATTGTATATTTATTCTTCCAAAGACTGCTATAGCCATGGTTTAGAAAGAGCTTACAAAGCATGTAGGAGATCTGTCAAAAGTTTATCAATCAAAAGAGAGTTACAAACGGATTTTTAAAAAAATCAGCTGTACCATTAAACACCACGCTGGCAATTAATAAAAACCGAAGTAAATGGACAATCAAGAACAGTATATCCCTCTAAAATTATCGAAAGGATAGGACAAAAACTTACCAGGCTTCCAAATGTCCCAAATCAACATCAAAGTAGTTTAGGAATATCTGGCAGGTATTGCTCATGGCCCACTTTTTACATATCCCGACCATAAGGTAGCTAAATTTTTCCAAAACCTATTATACAATAATCACAAAATGGTATTTCTGTTTGGCACAAGATGTAAAGCTTAGAGGAGACATATTTTCTACTAAATTCTTAAAACTTACAAACTAAAGAACTCCATATTTAGAGCAAAGCATGGTGCTGTTAGCATCATGCTACGAGGCTGCACCTCTTTAGTTGGGACTGCAGCTCTAGTCAGGGAAGGAGAAACAAATACATGTCAGTGGAGTTAAAATATGTAATGCTATCTGGTTATGATACTTTTATTTAACACATTATTTATGTAGAGAAAGTTTTAGTAGAACATTTTTTATCTTCATGTATTCATTTCAAATAAAACACATTTTTTTTTTGTTTTCTTTTGTTTTCTTTTGGCCAATATAATGATAAATTTGATCATTTAAGGTCAAATATGATTGATAAGACCTTTGCATTTGTTAATTAGAAATTTCAACATCTTGTGTGTTGGTAGTATGTCATCGATATAATTGATTCATTAATTAATTATATATTTCACTCATTAAGTGCATATGCACCAAATCATACACTTTCTATTCAGGATTGACACCGATAAAAAAAATAGTAATTTCACTAATGGCAATTCATCTCTTACTCCTATAAAGAACATTCTATAAAGCAAAATGTACATCGGTGGGGTGATTAAGCAACTGTATTTGGTTTATATGTAATGATCTACTGTATGAGTACTTATGTACAAACGTATGAGTACAAACGTATCTGACCATTAAGGTTGATATACTATTTATAAAACACAATACAAAACAATGTACAATAAGATATTTTTAGTCTCAGTGTGCCTGCTCAATGGTTGAGGATCCATTCAGGTTGTTTGATTAAATGTGAAAAATTAGCTTGACTAGACTGTAAACTCTTACACAAAATATATGAAAGTAGCAGTTGTCTACTTTTCCCATATTTCAAATAACTTTTCAAAGATTTGTTGAAATGGTGATTGGTATGCACTTTTCCTGTCATATGTGGTTCTTCCACAAAATGTTACCACAAAGATGGTACCCAATTGTATAGGATATCTATGAATGTGGTAACATAACATTTTCTATTCACTTAAACTAGGAGACCCAATCCTGTTCCAGTATGAGAAGTGGATGATCTTTAGTGGCCTGCTACAGATCTTTGGCTTTAACCCTACTGAATACCTTTGAAATTAATTGGAACACTGACTGCACCCCAGGCCCCCTCACCCTACATCAGTACCCTATTAGCTATATTAGCACAAATCTCCACAAGCACACTCTAAAATCTAGTGGGAGTTATTATAACAGAAAATGTGGAATAAATGTGAACTGGGATGTTCAAAAAGTACATATGCATCTTCAGGTCAGGTGTCCACAAACTCTATAGGTGTCAATAAAGTGTATGTCTGAATAGAGAATGCCTGCTCAATGGTTGAGAATCCATTCAGGTTGTTTGATTAAATGTGTATTTCCAAACATATACTTTTAAAATTGGCTTGACTAGACTGTAAACTCTTACACAAAATATATGAAAGTAGCAGTTTCTTGCAATTCCCATATTGCAAATAACTTTTTAAAGATTTGTTGAAATGGTGATTGGTATGCTAATAAAATACATGAATGATAGTTCATTGTTCTTAAATACTCTATATGGAGAAAGGTATTGGGACAACACACTTTTCCTGTCATATGTGGTTCTTCCACAATATGTTACCACAAAGATGGTACCCAATTGTATAGTATATCTATAAATGTGGTAACACAACATTTCCTATTCACTTAAACTAGGAGACCCAATCCTGTTCCAGTATGACAAGTGGATGATCTTTAGTGGCCTGCTACAGATCTTTGGCTTTAACCCTACTGAATACCTTTGAAATTAATTGGAACACTGACTGCACCCCAGGCCCCCTCACCCTACATCAGTACCCTATTAGCTATATTAGCACAAATCTCCACAAGCACACTCTAAAATCTAGTGGGAGTTATTATAACAGAAAATGTGGAATAAATGTGAACTGGGATGTTCAAAAAGTACATATGCATCTTCAGGTCAGGTGTCCACAAACTCTATAGGTGTCAATAAAGTGTATGTCTGAATAGAGAACACAGCTGCTTGACCCAGGTTACATATTAACAGTAAGGGGCAACTGTCATCTGTAGTTTTGTATGTTCCCCTCCATCCAAAAATTACATGAAATGAAGAGCATCTGAAGTTCCAGCACACTGCATTCAGGATGAGGCTATTGGGCAATCATTGCCCATCTTGGCCCACAAAATGAGCTCCAAATTGTTAGGGAAAAAAGGCGAGTTTTTGACAGCCGATGTGCAAATATGAAGCAATAGAATCTCAATGAAGCCTGAAAAATGGAATGCATAAATAGATTAGATTGAATGTGCCTAAGCTGCATGGAAAGCAAATCTAATTATGAAGCTACTGTGTCTCCTGATTTAGGAAAGGGAGCTCATCTTTGCCCAGCAGAATCAGCAGATCCACAGAGTGGTATGAGCCACCGCTGATGAGACACATATTTGAGCTTGTTATGAAATGAAATCCATGCGTGGTAGCAAGGGATCCAGGGTTTCTCTGGCACATTGCACATTTCTGATAAAAAACAAAACAGTACAAATCTACCCAAATGTCTTCAAGGCAGAACGCATAACTCACTTCATGATGCAGGGCCATCCTGAGAGAAAAGGAGAGGTTGCTTGAAGCTTGAAGGTTTGTTTGAATCATTTAAGTTGCTAAAGGTATTTTTATTCATCCTGCATTAATCTCCTGCATCCGCACTGCTTGACAGGATATGAATTTACTGTGAAAAGTCAATTACTGCATGCTAAGTGAACCATGCTATAGACCAGTCCAGATAAGCAGAACATTTCTCATCAGTGTGTTGTTAAATTACATGTTATCTTTGGGTTTTTAGGTGAAAGTAGGATGAAAAACAAGAATACAAATTTAGTTCAGGAAGACATTCAGTCATCATAACTCAAACCGTACAGGTGCAAGACATTTTCTATTCATCAACACTCTACATGAATCATTTCTCTGTGGACATGGATTCTTTGTGTTGTTCTATACTGCATATTTAATGTTTCTATGGGTTTTTAATGCCGTTTCATTTATATATATATATTTTACTGGGCCAATGAATTATGGGCAGTTCTGAGACGCATGTTAATTTATTTTTGTAGGGGCAATGTCATAACTAAAGTTCATTTACATGAATTACATATCATGTTTTTAATGCCGTTTCATATATATATATATATTTTACTGGGCCAATGAATTATGGGCAGTTCTGAGACGCATGTTAATTTATTTTTGTAGGGGCAATGTCATAACTAAAGTTCATTTACATGAATTACATATCATTAAATAAACTTATATTTCTCCTAGGGCTGTGGATGGAACGCTTGTGCATGTTATTAATTGAAATCTTCCAGCATGTTAATAGGTCATGCAATTAAAATTATATTGGTAAGATTTGCATCACAATTATTAAGCATATTATAAAGGAACACAGGGATTTCATACTGACTGACTGACTGACTAGGAGTGATTAAAAGAGTACCGTGTGTTGAAAATATTCTGATGGAGAAAAAAGATCTTTCCTCTTCAAGCACAAAATAAAGATTGGACTTTTTCATTTATCACATTAGTTTTCCTCATCTGCTAAATCAAATTAAGATCTGGGAAAGGCCAAACCAACACCCAGAAGTCTTGTTTCTCAAATAGTTTCTGAACAATATTTGCAGTGTGGAAGGGCATATAATCTTATTATATTTTATTAATCTTATTAGAAGAGTCCAATACCATTAGCAAATACATGAAGGGTTGTACTTGGTTTGTGGCAATGTTTAGATAGGTGGTACATGTCAGCGTAACATCAACATGAATAAACAGTACACCTCAACAATGATGGAACTATATTAAAAAGGCATTTGATGCCACCCAAATAATGATGGTTCCCTTTAAAAACTGGTTCTTCTCAAGGGTTCTTCTTTATACTATCTCAGGGAATTTTCTTCTTGTCACACTCACCACTGGCTCGCTCATTAAGGACAAACCTAGTGGCATTTAACTTCCATTTCAAAACAGGCAGCAAGCATCAAATATTCCAAAATCATAACCTCTTTATCTCTGAAAGGTGAATTATTACATGGTTTTCTCTTAACATAGAAATTTGTGTGAAGTGAAGCCCCATTAGCTGTGTGCAAAGAACCAACACAAATGAC
Source organism: Silurus asotus (assembly GCA_024362625.1). Classification (NCBI taxonomy): domain Eukaryota; kingdom Metazoa; phylum Chordata; class Actinopteri; order Siluriformes; family Siluridae; genus Silurus; species Silurus asotus. The sequence goes on from MU570217.1 coordinate 1,290,845, forward strand.
TAGCTATTGTCCATGTTTTCTAAATGTGTTTGAAAGCTGCTCAAAAATCCAACAATTAAGCGTATACACATGGTATCTGTATATATCTGTAGAAATAGTGTCATGATATTAAATCATCAATTACTTTTTACTTTAAGTAGCATATTCTTTTTTCATTCTAATGGAATAATTTTAAAAGAGTTGTCCTAAAATGTTTACAGCACCTGTCAAAAAGCACAAAATTTATATTGATTCTAAATTGTATGATGCAATTTATTTTAATATACAAGGTTTCTACAGAGCACTGCTGGAGAACCCATCCCAAATTGAAATAGAATTGTTCAAAGCGAGTCATGGCGTTACCTTTGAAGGATGTACCTTTCATTAATTTATATTTGCAGGCTGTTCATCACAGTGCAGATAAGGCACTGCTTAGTGTCCCTCCAGGCAAAAAGAAAATCATGTCAATTATAGAGAACTGCATAGAGGAATAATCACACTGCCGCCACAACTTGCACATTAGCTTCAGCTTGTCTCTTCAAGGACAAAATCTATAATTTAGTGGAGTGCAATGTGAGGTGAGGGGAAATGAAAAAATAATTTTGGAAGGATTTTCTTTCTGCTCTTAAAAACACAACTTTGCTTGGTCTCTAGGACAATTATTAGCGAGGTTTATAATGACTATTGATCATTTTATCCATTCGTACAAGCTCGTCTGTTCTGTCGCTTTTTCTTTGATTGGTAAAAAGAAATAGCAAATGGGAATTCTTGCGCATTTCGATAATTCTTTCTGGTCGCACAATGACATAAGGAGCTACTGTAACACTATATTAAAGCTACTCCTATTTGTGGGAATTGTCCCCTTTTCGAAGCAGTTCAATAAAATGAGAACAAGGATATTTATTTGCACTAGCATGAATTCAGAGGTCAGCTGTGATTTCTCTGCTTCTCTTTTATGCCAGAACACCTGCCATTGCACACCAAAAGTGTTCTCCAGGTGCAGATACTTACCTCAAGTGAGTAATTAAGCTCATATCCAAACATCGAAGTAGGAGATGTAATCAACATTAAAGGCAAAGCATCTTTCATAGCCAAAATTTATGCTTGTCTAAGAGGCAATAAAAGTCACCCTGAAGTACCTCCAACGTGTCTTCACACTATGATACTGATTCACTATTGTCGTCACAGACACTGAGCTGATTACCTGAAATGATCCTGCATTATGAATCAAGACTTTCATTTTCTAAAAGTCACATATTTAGTTCTCAGAAGTCAACGCGTAGGCAGAAGTAGGATTTCTTTATTCAATAAATAAAAAAATAAATAAATAAATAATGAAGAGGGCATGACAAGCTTGTTCAAAACATGACATAAGAGTCATTGACTAACATTTATAAACATTACTGTAACACTCTCAACCTGAGCTCATCTTTTGCCATATATGAGGACGAGAGGGGAAATAGAGCAAACAACCAAACTGTTATTATTCTAATGTGACATTTGGGAAATGTTCCTAACTCCTACATCTATAAACACTAATTAAATTTACACATTAATGCCACAGAGAAAATCTCCAATTTTGTTCACTATTAATGATCTAATTCTTAACAAATGTCAGGACATTAAAGTGCATAAATCTCAATTAAAATTTCCACCCATTAAATAACAAGCTGAAATACTTTATAACACACATCCTGTTTTCAAACAATCACTAGCCCTGTTCATGATCACTTAGTGTTCATATTGAATTACAGTATAGAATGATTTAGATCTCAAGAATTACAGTTGTTCTTAAAATGGCTGGGTATTTTTTTTCTTTCGCAGTTTCTGATTTGCATCTGCTCTTGCTCTACCTGTCATGTTCTCTCCTATGTCTACTTTCTTGTAGGTCTTATTGTGTGCTTACAGCCTTTCAGCTGGGTTGGGATTGTTGAGAATCTTACATGATCTCAGATTTTTTAATTGTTCAAAGTTGTCAAATTTGCTTCCACCAAAGAAGCCCATAGGATTTTAATCAGGAATAGCTGCAATTGTGCATAAACAAAATAAGATCACTTATTTGGGAATGTTGTTTGTAACGAAAAAATGTACCTCTCGATTCCTTCAGAAAAAAAACTCCATTTTGAGAAAAGAAAATAACTAGATGGATTAGATCTTAGTATATCTTTTGGAATTTGCCAAAGGCTTTTGGCAATTTTGCAATAGTTTCTTTTGTTTAGCAACAACTTGCTGTAGTTGTGCCGGAGCCACAAAATTGCTTTGCTGCCTTCTTTCTAGTAATAAACCAAAGAAACAGACACAACCATTAAAAGAAAATGTTTTATATGTATTAATACAAACCCATTCGAAAAATGTGCTTATGCTACAGTATATTTTCACTTGTTCCCTATTCACCTGTTCACTCATATAAAATGCCTGGTGATTAGTTGATTCAGTGGTAATAAATCAAATATAACAATAAAATAGCCATTGAAGATTTTATGGTTGTACAGAAGTTTTTTATAACCGTCGGACAGTATTATCTCTTGGTATAAGCTCTGCCAGTAAAATTTGTGAAGATGTATTATTATTATTTACTAGTACTGCTAATTTCATTGAATGTGCTGACAAAGACATAAATAGCCTAAAATGGACAATAGACCTGCATACTCACTATTAGACCCTATAAGACACTATTATGTCAGTATTAGAACATCTAAAATAAGTATTAACACAAAAAAAATATGATATAGTATAATAAGTGTTGGAATGTAGATTATTTGGCACCTTATGTGGTATACTTACATTTGCTAGCATCTAAAGAGTACACTTCTAAGCAAAAATCAATAAACAAACAAACATTCTTTTACTCGACTTAACAAAACAATGCACTCCTGAGACCACCTGTGGAATCACTTGCTCTTTCACTGCAGTGACCTGTTTTGTTAAAAGCTAGAGACAGTGAAATTCAATTATTTATTATTCTTGTATACAAAAGTAAAACTTTATGCAAAAATATTTTCTTGGGTCTTAGTTATTATTTGGATATTTTTTCTGTTAATCTGTTCTTTTTTTGCCCAGAAAAAAAGGTTATTTTCTCCAAATACTGAAACCAGCATATCAAAAACACTACTACTCTTCAAATATACTTACATTACAGTGCTTGCTGTATATTTAAGTGAACTTGACACCTCATTTACTTGGGAGATCTCAAGAGAAACCATATGCAAGATTATTGTTGTTGTTGTTTTATGTCTCAGGAGAAAAATCAGTGAAAGAAAGCAGACTTAAACAGATGTCTCACTTTTTATTTCCACTTCATGTCATTGAAGTCCAGGAGAAGCTCTAAACATAATGAGATCTTATTTTTTACATGTTTTTCTTCTTCCTAAAAAGTGTTATTATTACAAATTAGGTTTGCATCCTTATACGACAAACACTGTGACCCTGGTCTTGCTTTGTGTGGTATCTTTTAGTTTAGAAATCTTGGCTGTATGAATATGGCATTACAATCTATGTTTTATTAGTTTCCTCAAGTTCTCTAGTCTGCATTTTCTTTATATTCTGACCTTGCTACCTGGTTGATGATGGATTTGTATTATTTGTCTGCTGATTTTATGATACTGCCTGCTGATAACAGGGATCCCTCATTCAAATGCTTTAATAAATCCAACCCATTCATCCAAATATGTTTCTCCTCAAATATATTTGTCTATAAAGGTTTTACTTTTCTTAGGAAGCCATGCCCTTGAGCCCAAACTCTGTCCTACCATCATGAACAGAACCAGGGTGTATAAACAGCTGTGAGTTTGAACAGATGGCAAACAGCAACAGCCTGAGAAAGTCTGCTAAGCAGATGATTGATGACTGCTACATGTTGTCTTGCAGCACTGAGAGTTACTGCCCCGCATCTCGGGTTATTCTCTGTTATAGAGCACAATCCTCTCTACCGAGTCTTCTAGACCTTAACTCCAGATCAGGCACACATCTTTTCCTCTCCTCTATTCCTTTGTTTTCTATTTTTTCCCCCTTTGCACACGTTCGAGGCAGCAGTCTCCTCAGATAAGGCATGATGAATGCAGATTGTTCGCAACCCGACAGTTCTCATTAGTTTAGCTGGGGGTTAGACCTCAGCATGATAGGCCATGTTCAGTCTCCTTCCACCTAATACCAAAGGTTCACAGGAGGAGCGAATAATAGCTGCACCAAAGGCTATTGGAGCGACAAGGGGAGGGAAAAAATTGAATAAACCTGCACAATTCCATTTCTTGAATGGGTTCACATTAATACTTGAGTGAGTAGTGCAGGAGCTGATGACTCAGGTGCATGATGGAGACTAGCTGATGTCTTTGTTACTCATTTTTTAGTAAGGTAAGGTGGTTCAAGGAGTGTTTTCCATTCTGTGCTACTGTTCATGAAGGTTACAGCAATCTGCATGAGCAGATAAAGGCAGTTGTCTGCCAAATGGTAGACTTAACACTGAGTGAAATAACATTATGCACCTTGTGAGGAGGCCAAAAAAATGCTGTTTCAACCTGCCATTTTTTTTTTTGATACATGTAATGTAATGTTAATGGAGGCTGTATATACAAGAAAAAGTATTTGTAAAAGCTGAAACCTTAAAGGAGAGAGGATTTTACACATTTGTCTGCTGAAATAATTTCAGTTTCAGTTTCAAAAAAATGCATTTTTCATATAATCATGGATATTTTTTGGAGCATATTTGTGATCAAGTCAGTAATCATATATACATGAATAAAAATGTTCTTCTGGGCCATTAAGTTGCTTTTACATTCATTTTACTTTCTTGAGCATTAACAATACCATTTCTGGCATCACTCACTTTAAACAGTTTGAAAGAGGCTGTGTGCTCACCCGCCACTTTTCCCAGGTGTGATCTTATACAATAAGTGACAGACGTACATTAAACTGTATTCCACTGCGAGGAATGCTTGTGTCATACTGTCGCCTAATTAAGTCCTTTAGCTGATGCCAAGCTAACCTCATGTGTGATCCATGCGCCTCAGAGAGGATAATGATGCTTGAGACTCAAGTGGTTTGTTGTCAGAGGTTACACTGGTTTATCTTCCCCTAAAGAGCTTTCCTCCTCTATCCATGCACATGCCAAAGGGACTTGCCGTACTACTGGACAAAGATCAACCGGAGGGTCAAGAATAGTGAAGAAGATTTGGCAAGCCACTGAAAATTTAATAAGGTCCATGAATTAATCAATAACAGGGCAGGATAAATGAAGCGGGTGGCGGGAGTCAAGCACTGGTAAAGGGAAGAGTCTAGTGACCCACAAAGCTGCCTGTGCTGAATTAATCATTTCCCATGAAACTCTGTGCTGCTTACTGAGGGGCTGTTGATGTCACCACTTCAACTTCACCACCTATGCAGTGCACCGAGTGCAAAGTCATGCACATGAATAGGTAACATGGGTTCTGCATCTCTTATGTAATAGAGAGAACCTAAAGTGCACAATTAACCAGCATTTGAAAGTTTTTAGGGCCAGCTGCTAGCATGCAATCAAATATTACACCACCCTTATGTTATAGTACAGTTTTTTCTAATCTGCTGAATGATGCAATGTATCAAAGGGTGTCCTGGTAGCAGTATAAACATCACAGAAAGAAATATGATATATGTTCTGTCATGCTATTGTAATTAAAACAATTTGAAGGACATTAAACAGTATTCATATTTTCCCTTTGCTGCTTTTTATATATTAGCACACTTTTCTTTTATATATCTGTACTTAAACCTTAAGTGTTGGTTGATACCAATACCCAGACAATATTTTTTTCTCTGAAAACCATACTTAGTGGCAATTTATCTTAGCCAATCCGTCGATTGGCTTGGTTTAAGGAAATGGGAGTAAACACTCATGCAAAAGAACATAAACATATCCCAAGCTTTGGATAAAATCCAGGACCCTGGAGTTTTGCAGTGGTCATGCCACCCGCTTCACCACAACACTGCCTTGGCTCCAAGAAATTCTTAGATATTTCAGGATGTTCAGAATTGGCTTTAACTGAGTATTGGGCCACTGACTTCTATAATTGTAAAGAGCTCTGTAGAAAAAACATCTTGGAGCATCCTAAGAATGTCAGAAAGGATCTCTGTCCAAATTATTTTTTAAAGATGTCCTGGGGATATCTCATTGTAGCTTTGTTGCATCTATATTTGACATAACATCATTTAATGAAGTGTTCTTCAGAATAGTTTGTAGAGTTTGATGAACATTCAGTAAGTAGTCTTTTGGGAGTTCAGTCTGTTTAGGATTTATACAAACATAAAAAACAAAGTAGCATATAATGTAAATAAATAAATAAATAAAAAGCAGTTGAGAAAATCTCGCTCATTGATTCCTGATTTTCCGATAGCTTGTACAGTATATTTAATTTCTCTGTAGTGTCTAATAAATGTAACTATTAAGGGTGCAGATTATTGTCAGTAATATTATTACAAAAATGTGAATATAGTGCACATTTCATAAGGCTTGGTAATTCCTCTGAACATGTCCAAAAAGTTAAATCTGAAGTACTTTTTAAGTGTGTTCATTAAGTCTTTGTGTCATTTGTATTACAAAATAAGTGTGAAGACACATCCTTCTGTAATTGACATCCTCAGTTTCATGAAGCTTACAGGAAATAATACTGGGGGAAAAAAAAAGGGTGACACTGGCTGGAACACGCTGCTTTGCATTAGAGACGTAGCAGAGCGCTAAAATACATCCATCGTGAGCTGTGTATTCACTCTCCTGGGTGTCGTTCCCCCTACTATCTCATATCATGCACACACACATGCACAGACATGCAAACACTCTCATACACACATGCACACACACAATCTTATACACACAAACAAACACACTGAAGGGTAAAAATCTAACATTCCTACCCTGCTGCTGATGTTGGTGTGATTAGAAATTTGGAGAATAAGAAGTGCGAGGCACAAGAGGGCTGGAGAAAAATGGAGGCATGGATCCTTTCCTAAGCCATAATGAAAGCGAGTGCTGTGTGCTAGTATGTTTGCCTCACTTGAACATATCAGTGATGGCGATAGATTGAAAACTGAGCAAAACCCATCTGGGGCCTTGAAACGAACAAAGGACTTCTGCACACTTCAGCAGATCTCATCAAAATGGCTTACAAAAAATATATATATTTAATTATATTCATATTTAATATATAAATATAATATGTAGATTCTGCTGAGCAAGCCCAAGCAACTTAAAGTACATGTGACAAACATATACAAAAATTAACTTAACAAAACTCATAGCATCATGTGTCGAAGTATTTTTAGCCGTGTGGGATGGAAGCTGGCGGGGTGATTTTTAAACCACAAACCTGTAAATGCATCACTTCACTTGTAAAACACTAAAGAATCTAGATAAAAAAAAGTTGAAGTGCTGTTCAGTTTCCAATGTGCCCATTTTGTACCATTTTGATATTAACTAGATAGAACAGGCTTGAAAAAAACATCACTCCTCTAAGGTTTCAAAAGCCATCGACTGTTTAATGACATGATGTGAATATGTATGACTATCTTATTCAGACCTGTGTCATAATTCTGTCGGATATCATATTCTGTTTCTCTCTGTGTGTATCATGACATCCCGATTGTTCAGTCTGTCATTGATCTACATTGGAAATAACAGCCAAAAATGACCAAAGCATTTTTCTTCCAACAAAATACTTGAATATTTTAAATATTACATGGGAATATTAATATTTTGTCAACATTCTAACCTTACCTTGGCTGTCTGCTTCAGGTAAACCATCAGGTAAAGAGATTTAACAAATTAAATAGTAAATGATGCCACTATGCCTATAGATGTTGTCACCAAGTGTGCAGTTTTTTTCATAATTATGTTTTGTTTTTGGATGGATATGCACATATATGTATCATATGATTAAGAACATCATCATTTCGTAATCAGATACCAGCTGCCAAACTGCCAGAAGAAGAGCACATAGGTCAGTTTCACACCTGGTGTTAACATGCATCAACCAGGGTGATCTTTTTGTGGATTACTGGACAGCACTAAGTACAGGGTGCAGTGTGCCTTGTAGATGTGTTGTGGACTGATCACCTAAACCACTTCTTATGCATACTGTATGTAGTGCAAATCTAGTGTGAGGCCACATGATCAAAACATTTTAAACTATCCATACAGGTGCAGGAGATCACAATTCAGCGTCCGTCTCTGCCTGAAAACAAATGCGGAGAAGGACTGATGTAATAAATGAATGTGACACCTTTCTTTCAGTGGAAACGATGCATGAAATCTTATCAATGGAGAGAGTGGCTAGTGGAGACACTTTTAAAATGCCAACTGTGTTTCGGCTGTCCACTTGTGATCGGATCACTGAAGACAGATGTTAATACCAGGTAAGAACAGCACCTTCCCACTAACACAAACCATGAAATAACATAATAAAAAATAACTTAATAAGAAGATATCTGTTTAACATTAGAGAAAAAACAATACACCAGTGTGAAAAAAGGGTCTTAACAACAAATGGTTGGTCAGAAAATTTGCAAGAATTAAACTAGTGCACTCCTGAGGGTGATTTTAAAATCAAAACACGTCTGGGTTAAAACATTTTTTTACTACTTATGACCTGTAGCCATCACCATTGATTAATACAACACTGACTCTGTGCTGTTAAAAGCTGTCCACAGGTTAACCCACAAGGCTTAAACATGTAATAGAATCAAAGGCACATCTATTTCACACTGTTATTTTATTTACTTTTATTTACTTATACTATATTTACTTTTTTTGTTCAATATCCTGACCAATCATTTGTTGGTAAGATAATTGAAAGCTCAATATTGTGCTATGTTTGTCATTTATACGATATCTGCACATTAAAGTGCTACCAACCACTCTAATTGTAATTGTGTTGCACACAAAGGAGAAAACTTGCTCAAAAAGCGTGTAGGTATGTAATTACAGTGGAACCCGGTTATGTCGATGTCGTAGGGAGTCGCCAAAAAGCACAGAGGTAACCGATGATCGAGATAAACGAAAATCAAAATGGTGCTTGAAATTTCTTTATGTACATGATGTGCGTTAATAAATGAGAATGTGCATGCACGTGTTTTTGGAGGGTTTTTTACAGAACAGCGTTGCTGTGATTTGTTTGATAAAGTCATGCTATAAAAATGTACATACGTTTGTTAACAACAAAAGGACATTCTCCATACAAACCTTTATTATACAGGGAGTGCAGAATTATTAGGCAAGTTGTATTTTTGAGGATTAATTTTATTTGAGGATTTAATTTGAACAACAACCATGTTCTCAATGAACACAAAAAACTCATTAATATCAAAGCTGAATATTTTTGGAAGTAGTTTTTAGTTTTAGCTATTTTAGGGGGATATCTGTGTGTGCAGGTGACTATTACTGTGCATAATTATTAGGCAACTTAACAAAAAACAAATTTATACCCATTTCAATTATTTATTTTTACCAGTGAAACCAATATAACATCTCAAAATTCACAAATATACATTTCTGACATTCAAAAACCAAACAAAAACAAATCAGTGACCAATATAGCCACCTTTCTTTGCAAGGACACTCAAAAGCCTGCCATCCATGGATTCTGTCAGTGTTTTGATCTGTTCACCATCAACATTGCGTGCAGCAGCAACCACAGCCTCCCAGACACTGTTCAGAGAGGTGTACTGTTTTCCCTCCTTGTAAATCGCACATTTGATGATGGACCACAGGTTCTCAATGGGGTTCAGATCAGGTGAACAAGGAGGCCATATCATTAGATTTTCTTCTTTTATACCCTTTCTTGCCAGCCACGCTGTGGAGTACTTGGACGTGTGTGATGGAGCATTGTCCTGCATGAAAATCATGTTTTTCTTGAAGGATGCAGACTTCTTCCTGTACCACTGCTTAAAGAAGGTGTCTTCCAGAAACTGGCAGTAGGACTGGGAGTTCAGCTTGACTCCATCCTCAACCCGAAAAGGCCCCACAAGCTCATCTTTGATGATACCAGCCCAAACCAGTACTCCACCTCCACCTTGCTGGCGTCTGAGTCAGACTGGAGCTCTCTGCCCTTTACCAATCCAGCCACGGGCCCATCCATCTGGCCCATCAAGACTCACTCTCATTTCATCAGTCCATAAAACCTTAGAAAAATCAGTCTTGAGATATTTCTTGGCCCAGTCTTGACGTTTCAGCTTGTGTGTCTTGTTCAGTGGTGGTCGACTTTCTGCCTTTCTTACCTTGGCCATGTCTCTGAGTATTGCACACCTTGTGCTTTTGGGCACTCCAGTGATGTTGCAGCTCTGAAATATGGCCAAACTGGTGGCAAGTGGCATCTTGGCAGCTGCACGCTTGACTTTTCTCAGTTCACGGGCAGTTATTTTGCACCTTGGTTTTTCCACACGCTTCTTGCGACCCTGTTGACTATTTTGAATGAAACGCTTGATTGTTCGATGATCACGCTTCAGAAGCTTGGCTATTTTAAGACTGCTGCATCCCTCTGCAATATATCTCACTATTTTTGACTTTTCTGAGCCTGTCAAGTCCTTCTTTTGACCCATTTTGCCAAAGGAAAGGAAGTTGCCTAATAATTATGCACACCTGATATAGGGTGTTGATGTCATTAGACCACACCCCTTCTCATTACAGAGATGCACATCACCTAATATGCTTAATTGGTAGTAGGCTTTCCAGCATATACAGCTTGGAGTAAGACAACATGCATAACGAGGATGATGTGGTCAAAATACTCATTTGCCTAATAATTCTGCACTCCCTGTAGATTA
>MU570217.1:1306010-1361912 GCA_024362625.1 Silurus asotus
GTGGTCTTCTGCTGCTGTAGCCCATCCGCCTCAAGGTTCGACATGTTGTGCATTCAGAGATGCTCTTCTGCATACCTCCGTTGTAACGAGTGGTTATTTGAGTTACTGTTGCTTTTCTATCAGCTCAAACCAGTCTGGCCATTCTCCTCTGACCTCGGGCATCAACAAGGCAATTGCACTCACAGAATTGCCGCTCACTGGATATTTTCTCTTTTTCTGACCATTCTCTGTAAACCCTAGAGATGGATGTGCGTGAAAATCCGAGTAGATCAGCAGTTTCTAAAATACTCAGATGCTCGGTTTGAACTGCAGCAGATCATCTTGACCATGTCTACATGCCTAAATGCATTGAGTTGCTGCCATGTGATTGGCTGATTAGAAATTTGTGTTAACGAGCAGTTGAACAGGTGTACCTAATAAAGTGGCCGGTGAGTGTGTGTGTGTGTGTGTATATATATATATATATATATATATATATATATATAAGAAGAAATGGATACAGTGTACGGGTGCGATGCGGTTGTGCTGTGGTTTTTAAACATTGCTGATACAAGCAGTTGACTTGACTGAAATTAAAGTAACAGAGCAAAAACTGTCAAAAATGTAAACATTGTAAACACTGAAAACAAAAAACTAAATGAAAGTCAAGTGGCAGCACATATAGATATAAATAGTAGATGATGGTATCATCAAGTTTTGTTTACAGACTGAGCACTATGATGAGCTATTGTACAGTGTCATTGCTTTTGGTATATACAACCTCCTTTCCCACTACTGTTTACAGTGAAGCTTGAATGATTCTTCTACTAACAATTCTTCTCTCTTTATCAGTTTGTTGAGGGATCTTCAGTTGTGATGCTACCTCTCCAGCATACTTCCACAAAAAATACTGCATGCCATGAAATGCTGATGCTATTCTTACACAGGGCATCAAAATTTTTTATTTACTCTAATATAATATAAGGCTTTAAAATAGATGATAATAACATAAATTAAAAAAGATAATGATCTATAGTTGAACAATAAGTAATTGGCAGCCATAATTGCTACTAAACCTTAACAGTCACCAGATGTCCTGCAAATCAGATCTATAATAAACTTAACTACAGTTTTAACCAAAAACAAACTGAAAAGTCAACTGACACTCTAGTATAAACTTTGTTTCGCCTACTCCCATTAGGGGTCGCTACAGCAGATCATCCGTATTCGTGATCCGCATATTTGATTTGGCATGTTTTTACGCTGGATGTCCTTCCTAACGCAACCCTCCCCATTTATTCAGGTTTGGGACCAGCATTAAGAGTGCACTGGCTTGTGCAACCCTAATGGCTGGGTTTTGTTCCCTGACCGGGAATCGTATGCGGGCCGCAGCAAATACTGGATGAGTCAGAGTCAGCAAAGCTAAAGATGCAATTTTACGTAGATTAATGTTTTATGTGAGCAAAAACACAAATCTACTTTTATCAGTGTACAAATATGGCATTGTTTAGAAAGAAAATCTAGAAAAATCCCAGCAGAATGTAAGACTTCAGTTTCCATCAAACATTTAGTATTTTATGCGAACCTTACAACATACTAATTTCCCCATTGTTCTTTATAAAGTTGCCAGTTTTTCAAAGATTTGGTTACATTTTTACATCTGAGAGTACTTTCACTGTGGAGAAGTTTTCCCACTACGCTTCATCAACACAAACAATTGGAGAAGTTGCATCACCTTGATTATATTCTGCCTTTCAGACTAGATAATAAACACTTCTGTATTGTACTGCTCTATATTGCTTTGTAGAGATGTGCAATAAGTAGTAATAAACAGGGGTAAAATAACTCAAGCTTTGAAGTAGATAGACACAGTATGTGCCCACTCGAGGCTCTCCTTCCTTATTTTTAGCCTTCTATCAGCAAGCAACAGTGCTTCATTTCTGCCCTACGATGACAACCGGGAGTGAGACACATCACCGACTTCGAAAAACATGCCTGTTCTTTTGGAAATATCTTCCACTGTCAAGCAAGGCTATCATATCTCTCCCTGCTCTTCCCATGTGGCACTGTGTACCTGCTGATAACACTCAAACTGGCCTTCCCTCGTTCCTTATGTGGTCAGAGTAAAACTACAACTAAAAAAACAAACAAACAAATAAATAAGAGCATTGTAGAGTCATACATACATATCTGCCATGAACACTGATATGGATTTCTGGACACCAGATGTCTGCAAATATTGCAGAAAACTGTTTTTTAAACTAGGGAGGTGGAGACAGATGGTAATGGATGTGAGCTTTGGGATAGAGGAGTGTTAGTATGGATGATGGAGCAGAGCACAACCCCCCGCCTACTGTATGTTTCACACGTACTGCAAAGGGACCTTCTCTGAAACTCTGGAGATTAAACCTCACCTCTGCCTTATGCAGCTCAACAGAAGTAGGGCCAGACACACACACACACACACACACTCTTAAAGAAACAGAGACTTAGAGCAAGACAGACGGATTGGAGCAGTTCATCATAAATTCCAGTTTTAATGATCAGATTCAATACATATTATAGAATGCCATTTTGAACACATTTTAAAATCCGCTCAGTTTGAAACCACACAGCTATGACGAACCACGTCAGTCATCTTTTGTGATCTCTGAAGTGGAACCAATGTGCCAGAGCAATGAAATGAAATCCCGTTTGAACACAAGCCTATTTTCAGTTACATAAAGCAATGTTAGACTTTTGATAGAAAACATTTCCATTTACAATTCCTCTAAATCCAGAAGGATTTCTTATTACAGTTTGACAAATATTTGTGGACAAGCATCATGCCAGTGCAGACAGATTCAATTTAGTGGGTATGGGTTTTTTTTTTTTTTTTTTCACTTGATTTATTTATTGAAAATAATGTGCATATTTTTATTGTTTTAAAATACACATGCAATGCAGTTTTAGATATTTGTTGATTCTAAAAAAAAAAACAACAACAACAAAAAAAAAAACACAGGTAACCAAGAAAAGTGGGACTGTTTTCCCAGTACGATTTTTCCTGTCAATCAGCATGGCTGTGCTAAATCAGCAGCAGACCAGCTCGAACAGGAGCACAGCAGTCCTTCATTACTTTTTCCTCAGAGGGATCTTACAGTTTGCTGTAGTCACATCAACACTTTGCTAAATGATTAATGATTTGTTTAAGTCACCTGCATCTTGGGAAATTGCATAAGACTAAAGTAAGTCTGCTTTTGCCCACATTACACTCATATAAACATTTGTTTGTTATGATGCTTCTTATGATTTTCCCTCACAAATATCTTAGAAAATGTCTAGATCCTTGATCCTAATAGATACATTACAGATACAGTATCCGTGGGTGTAATTGATTTGTCCTTCTTTTTTAAGTGCTTAAGAATTGTCCTACTTGTAGATTCCGAAAAAAATCTATCAGCATTTCATCATTGTAAATTGTTTGGATTTATAATTGTGTACCAAGTATAGTTCGGTATGTACAATACACTGACATATAGTTTATTTTATATTAATAATATTTAATGGAATGAAATGTTCTGATATTTTTTCCATTAAAATACAGCCAAAGGTGAACACAATTCTCATTATTTATTTATAATGTAAAAAAAAAAGAAAAAAATACGAATACAAAAAAAAAAAGAAACTGTAGGCGCACAATTGATTTTTATGAATAATATTTTTGCACAGCATCTGCTTGAGACACAAAAGTGCATTGAGATTGGATAGAGAATATAAATTTTTTTCGCAGATATTAAGCTCATGGGATAATAAAAGACCGTATGTTCATTAACATGCAATACATTCACCGCATCCTTAGTGACTGCCTGGTCAGGGTCACTCTGGTAAACAGAACCGAATACATTCATTAGAAAAAATATCGTGGGCAGGAGCAAACATAATGATCTCAAAAAACAAAATAATCCCTATTTATGAATTAATATTACTGATGAACTTGACTGATGTAGCTCATAAAGAGGAACTGTAAGAGCCAGAATTCACATATCATGTCAATGCAGCTGTTTGTACTTATTTGTCTATAAAGGTTTTGATTTAATTTAAAAACACACCAGCTTTGGTTTAGGAGCCTTTCTAGGAAGCTCAGCTGGTTGAATAATGTTTAATATTTTAGCAGTGGTGGGCGGTCAGGGCCAGCAAAGCTTTTTCTGCTCGGCCTAAACACTATCAGAAGCTCTGACCTACATTTACAACTTAAATTCTAATATTTGTTACATTAAATTGTATTCATTTATTCTCAACAGTCTGTTCTCTTCATTTCGTAGCGTTTCTCTTGGCTGCACTGCTTCCAGTACGTGTATGGGGATGTTAGATTTTTTTGTCCAATCAGATTTCAGCCTCTAAGTGCTGCCATGTCAATCCAATCTGCCCAGGGCCTGCTGTCCTGCTGGACTTTTTACCTTAGTCTCTATTATCAATTGGTCTGTTTCGTTAACCAATCAGATTTCATATTCGCTAGCTCGCTGGCCCAGAATAGCGTCAGCATTTTTCAGTCTTCTGATTGGTTAGTCAGATGGAAACTGTTACAGCTGAGTTCAACTGGCAAAACAATAAATCTGGGTTAGACATTTTTACACCCACAATGGCTGACTGAGGAATATACATTAATTTGGTCTCGGACATTCTTAAAAATCCATTTTGAAGAAAAGCTAGACATTAGGGGAGAGGTCAGCGACGTGTAGTTATATTGTGTTTTTGTATAGTATTGATGGTTTCTATAATTGCAAAGTGATAGTGGTGATATTAAGAGGTGGATTAAGTCAGGTAAGTCCTCACTGAAGGCCCAGGTACCAAATGCATGGCCCGCCACAGGATTTCACACTACATGATGTCCTTTAAAATGTCCATTCTTCTACACATTTGTAATAACATTTCTAATACGTTCATAGTCAGGAAATGGGAGTGATATTTTCTTTACTGCATTAGTTATGTTTGAGCTTGATATTGAGCTTGGTTTTTTTGGTTACTCAATTGGTAGACTTTTGAAAAGAAAGAAAGTGTGTGGATTCCTTACTAGACACACATAACTCTTGTTATACATGCAACATTAAAGTTTATATCTCAATCCAGGTATAGACAAACATGTTTAGCACTGAACACAGATACATCTACTACGTTGTGTTACACCTTAACTGTTTAGAATGTGTAAGTTTTATAATGCCAATTTTAGGATTTAATGTGTTTCATCATTTAAAAAAGTAATGTGAGTCAAGTACAGAAATCTCTAAATTCAGATCATCAATGGGATTAAAACTAAATAAATGTATAAAATACAGGCTACTAAAACAAGCACTAAGAGCCATATAAACTCTTCTTTCAGAGGCTTTTTTCTGTCCTCAGTAAGATCCTATCATAACAGTATGCATGTATTTGTTCCATTGAAATCATTTACACATTTTAGTAATAGCAATACACTGCACGAAAGCAAACATGACAGTTTTAGTACCTAGATAAAATAACTATTCAGGGAAAAATACCATTTTTATTACTGCTTCATTAAGAAACAGCCTATTGTATGAAATTGCACTTAATTATTACATTTGTTTGATGGTCCTGAAGGTTGACTTTAATGTTTTAGAAGGGACATACAGTATTATAATTTGGTCATGTGTATTCAGATGCTGCAAATGTTGTTATAGTATTGAATATAAATGCTAGAGGAAGCTAAACCATAATTAAAGTTGCAAGCAGCATTTCCAGAGGCCAAGCAACACGACTCACTGAGCCACACATTCACAGACACGCTACAATTGCTGTCTAATCAATCACAGAAAAGCTGGGGCATAACTTTAGGCTAATGGATTCATAAATGATTTGTATTTTCACTCATGATGTATATATTTTGGCCACAAACAGTGGTGGAATTCTCTGACTAAAGGAGGAAAAGTCTAGAGGAACAAATGGGCAGCTGGGAATCATTGCTGCTACAGCTGCCATTACTGTTGTGGCCTGTGGGGTTGTCTGTTGCTACTTTGACCTGTGGTTGTGATTGCTACTGCTCTTGCATAGCCTCACTACATGGTCCTGAAGATGCCTACCAAGATTTGTGTCAGTGTGCAAGGTCATTGCTGGGATACAGCCTCACTTATTGTTTGGTGGCTTTGCCATTAGATCTCACGGGGCACATTACAGGCAATCTTTTGGAATAAGCCTTTGTCCAGGTTGGTCATTTGTAGAAAGAGTACAGATTGACTAAATCTAAAATGGCTGTACAACTGAATTTTAGGTGCTGGTGTGTGTTCATTTTACCATAATCTATAGGAAAAATAATCTAAATGGAAAAAAGTTTTGAATGCAAACAGTCACAAAAACCTCTCAGGTAAATAATTGTGAAAATACATTTTAGGTTTTTTGATTATATACTCTACATAGAGAGAACAATCAAAATAACACTTACATTTAATAGTGAGAGAAAAAAATAAACATCAACCATTAACATACAAATGAAAGCCAGCCTGAACAAAACTGAACACTAATTTATGTAATGCCTCCGCCATAGTTTTCTGTCTTTGCTTTTTAAAACTTAAAAATAGTCACACAATCACCCTAAAGTCTGAAAGCACTGATAATGCCCCTACCCAAACCTGACAGAGACTATAAAAGCCCCAGCAGTTACCACCCTGTAGAACTAACTAGTTGTCTAGTTGTAAAATCAGGAAAGGATGTTTAATAATAATTTTGCCTGGAAATGGACAATCAAATTAGTACAATTTATAAACTTTATCAATGTAGTATTTCTGGCCTTGCTCCGGCTTTACTCAGGGGAGATTGTGTTAAAATTTAAACACTTAACCTAACAACTTTCTTGTCAACATCTGTCTGTCTGTCTCTCTGTCCGTCCGTCTACCCGTCTGTCTGCTTGAGTAGATATATAGTTTTGAATGATATCTTTAAATCAGAACATTTATTTGGACAAAAAAACTTCGTCAAGGTCTAAAATGTCAAATATATACAGTTTATAAAAAAGATTAGTATTTATTGCAAAGACAAAGCATGACTTGTAGTAACAAGCTGACTCATCTCAAAACACAATCATCAGACACAAATACGTTTACTAACACACTGCACAAACCATAGGAGAGCCTCAGGTCAAAGCTGTAACATGGACTGAATGAAAGCAGAGCTGCAGGGTGTTGTACCATTACTATTCATGAAAATTGTTGAAAAAGAGCTATGTAATTGATGTGGTTCAGTAGTAAAACGGCCTTATCCTATCCCTGCTCTCTGGTGCAAGCATGGGATGCTAAAAATTTCACAGATTGCTAATGATCAGGGCTAATAACACAAATGTATAGAAAACAATGAAAATTCATGGCTCTCA
Organism: Silurus asotus; assembly: GCA_024362625.1. Lineage (NCBI taxonomy): Eukaryota > Metazoa > Chordata > Actinopteri > Siluriformes > Siluridae > Silurus > Silurus asotus. Next base: position 1,313,350 of record MU570217.1, read on the forward strand.
AGTAGGTATTTTAGTGGTATGATTACATTGTGGTGCTGATGTTCACATAACCCACAATATGTATATAGCCACAATATACTCAGTCAGAATAATATATAGTTAGAATAGCATAACGCCTCCTATCTTCTTTCCTGGAGTCCCAGGTCATACTTTCTTTTTCATTCCTTCTGCCAGAATTTACAGTCGCATCCACATCCAGAACCTACTGTTCTTGAACCGAGGTTCATACCAAAGACAGATATAGGTGGTTCCATCATTATTATTTTTTTATGGAGTATCTTTCATTTGAAACAGCTACTGGCAGTAAAATAAATTATTTATAAAAAAAAGATATAGTTACAGACGCACTTAGGTCACCTGAGCCAGGACTCAACCATGATTAACACCCTAGAAACAAGGCACTGGTCTTAACCCATTGAGCCACCAGCTACAACAAGCTGTGAGTTTCTGAGAGAGGGTTATCTTTCATTTTACACCACTTGCTGCTGGATTCAACATAAACCATGTACATGATGAGACATGAAACTGAAAACAGCAACAGAACACACCAGCCCACAGAGCCACCTTTGGAAGTATGACCTTTTTTCCGGGATTTAACATATATTTGGAAGTTGTCACTTCCTCTGGGCCAAGTTCATGTTATGGAAGTATTTTCTACATGTGGATTTAAGGAAAACGTACTCCTACTTGTGCACATGTTATTCAGTGGGTTACAGTACATCTGAAAAGTATTCTTAGCGTGACACTGTTTTCCACATTTTGTTATGTTCAACCTTATTCCAAAACAGATTAAATTCAATATTTTCCTTAAAATTCTACAAGCAATACCCCATAATGACAATGTGAAAGAAGTTTTGTTTGAAAAAAAAAATTACATGTACATAAGTATTCACAGCTTTTGCCATGACACTCAAAATTGAGCTCAGGTGCATCCTGTTTCCACTGATCATCCTTGAGATGTTTCTACAATTCGATTGGAGTCCACCTGTGTAAATTCAGTTGATTGGACATGATTTGGAAAGGCACACAGCTGTCTATATAGGGTCCCACAGTTAACAGTGCCTGTCAGAGCCTTAAATGCATATCAGTCATCCATAAATGGGAGAAGTTTGGAATCACTAAGACTCTCCCTATAGCAGGCTGCACAGCTAAACTGAAAGATCGGCTGAGAAGGACCTTAGTGAGGGAGGTAACCAAAAATCTGATGGTCACTCTGAAAGAGTTCCAGTGTTTCTCTGTGGAGAGAGAAGAACCTTCCAGAAGAACAACCATCTTTGCAGCACTAGAACAATCAGGCCCGTATGGTGTAGTGGCGAGACGGAAGCCACTCCTCAGTGAAAGGCACATACAGCCTGTCTGGAGTTTTCCAAAAAGCACCTGAAGGACTCTCAGACCATGAGAAAAAAGATTGCACTCTTTGGCCTGCCTGCCAAGCATCAAGTCTGGAGGAAACAGACTTGCACAGCAAATCACCTGGCCAATACCATCCCTACAGTGAAGCATGGTGTTGACTGAATCATGGTGTGGGATGTTTTTTAGCAGCAGGAACTGGGAGACTAGTCATGGTCGAGGGGAAGATAAATGCAGCAATGTACAGACACATCCTTGATGAAAACCTGCTCCAGTGTGCTCTGGACCACAGACTGTGGCGACGGTTCATCTTCCAACAGGACAACATCCCTAAGCACACATCCAAGATAAAAGTGGCTATGGGTCCACTCTGTGAATGTCCTTAAGTGGCCCAGACTTGAACCCGATTGAACATCTCTGGAGAGATCTGAAAATGGCTGTACACCGATGCTCCCAATACAACCTGATGGAGCTTGAGAGGTTTTGCAAAGAATGGGAGAAACTGCCAAAAAATAGATGCCAAGCTTGTAGAACCATACTTTAAAATGACCTGAGGCTGTAATTGGTGCCAAAGGTGCTTCAACAAAGGGTTAAGCAAAAGCTGTGAATACTTATGTACATTTAATTTTTTAATTTTTATTTTTTTTTAATGAAATTTGCAAAGATTTAAACACACCTTTCATGTTGTCATTATGGGGTTTTGTTTGTAGAATTTAGAGGAAAATAATGAATTTAATCTATTTGGGAATAAGGCTGTAACATAAAATATGGAAAAAGTGAAGGGCTGTGAATACTTTCTGGATTCTGCACTGTACCTGTATTTGGAGTATTTTGTTTTATTTTAGTGATTTATCTTTTCCTATTACAATCAAAAAATTGTGCACCGTACATTCACAGATGACTGCCATCATTGCCTGAGCAATCACAGGAAAGCAGAGCTGTATTGTCAGCAAAGAATTTTCTGAGAGTGAATTGTTGTTTTAAGTTGTTTAAGATGTTTATGTTTTGAACAGAACAGTGGTGAAATTCTTATACTCTAAAAAGGAAGGTCTAAACAATTGAGCAAGGGATTGCGGAAATTGAGAATGCCATAATTATGTAATCCAAATCTGTTCATTTTTATTTGTATCAAATTAATAGGAGGAGTAGCAATAATGGCAATTAGATGTAAGTATTAGAGCATGAAAGTATAATGTTCAATGATCAGGCAGTACTGGCAGAAAAACGTGTAACATGGATTCAGGTAATGGTCCTGAAGATGCTTATCAAGCTCTGCATCTACACAAATTTGGCGCTAAGATAAAGTCTTTCATTTTGCAGTCTTGGTTTTGACATAATACAATATCACAGAAAATCAGCTGACATTTACTTTATTCTGAGTTTTGCATTGAGCTTGTCTGGATCCAAAGAAGCCATATGCCTGGATTTTGGGCACATCCTATGTTTTACAGACATAAATGCATTTCAGAGAGAGCCTTGGCAGCACTTGGGCCAAATTTTAGGCTGCTATAGGCAACCTATCAATAATAATAAGAAAAAGTAGGATAACAAAAAGCAAACAACAATTAATTGACTTAAAATGAGTTTCAAACTGCTGTCTGTTGGACACGTTCCAAAGAATATAAACCATATAGGCTTAATGAGGCATGTTTCTGCAATAATGGGAGAGATTTGTACTAATTAAATGCGTTAAAAACAAAACAAACATTAAGAGTGCTAAATGCTTCATACAATGGTAACATGTACTGTGGCCAAGTTCATTAGACGGCATATGTGTTGAAGTTCTTCTTTGTGTGTGTGTGTGTGTGTGTGTGTGTAAGAGAAATGCTCAAACTGTAGGAGCACATGCCACACTCCCGCAACGCAGACTGTTACTAAAAATAAATAAATAAATATTTCCCTCTTATTTCCGTTGCCAAGCTCATTTCCTTCTGCGTGACTGATGACTTGTGTTCAGCTGAGCAAATGCTTGCAGTCTGTCATTGATAGGACCCTATATGTAGAGCCTTCAGACAGCTTATAGAGCAAGTTTGTTTTCCTAAAGTAAAGATTTGGTTTAAACCTAATTTTTTTGTTAATATTGGCTGATTGGTCAGACACTGTGACATCAGCCAGGTTTTCTAAACAACCACGCATTCAGTTATACTTATGACCCTTTATATGAACAGTGCAGTTAGTAAATATGAATTTAAAATACATTATCAAGCCACATGTGAATGGCTGTCCATCGTAGCTGACCGCTAGTGATCCAGTTGTGGTCTAAATCTTTAAACATAGCTCATGATGATTTCAGTGCACAGTAACGTCAATAACCACCTAAGGCATGCTTTACATGAGTGCTATTCAGGATACTGTGTATGAGTTGGTGAACAGGTTCAGTAGTGCTGAATGTTCCCTTAAGAATGTCTGCGATTACTTAGTTTAATGCAAATGCCTTTGATAAAAATATCACCTTCAGCCCCTGCAGTGCTTTGTATGAAGCGTCACAATTGACCTCCTCATGGTGTGGTAATTAATGGAAGTACATTTATTTTTAAAGCTAATTATCCCATTGCATTTTCTCAAGCCTTACACAGAGCACAGCTTCAGTAGCACATCACTGGCAACCAAAAAGAGTTGTGGTAAAGGGGTCAGGGTGGAGGAGTCAACATTATTGCTCTATGATCATGAGCTCCAGTTCTCTTTCAACTAAAACCATGTCCCTGATCAGGATAAAAGCTGAAGATCAATAAGTAAATAAACGAAGTCCATGGAACTTGTTTCTCACCTTTCATTTATTCATCTATCTTTGGTAACCATTTTACCTAGGAGTATTCCCAGAAGACTGCAGGACACAATGAACAGTCACTTGGGTGCTACTTGGCATAGTCAGACCACCTACCTGCATGCTTTTGGATTGCGCAAGAAAACCTAAAGGTTCTGGAGAACCTGGAGGAAACCCACACAGACATAAGAAGAACATGTGTACAGACAGTGAACTGAGCTCAGGATTGGTTAAAGGATCATATAAGGTTTCTGGCTGTGACATCAAATATGCATGATCAGTTAGAAAACTGGAATGCACTATAAACCAATGTGTGTCTACTGACCCCCTGTGCCTTAGCAAAGAAAAAGCAAGAAAAGGAGTCAGTAACCAACATTTCTAACATGCCGCATAGAATGTCCTAATTGTAATGTCTAATTAAATTAGACATTACATTTATTTAATTTAAATAATTTAATTTAATGTTAACTATCCAGTGTTACTACTTAAAGACTGAAACAATCCTCAGACATATTTATTTTAATTATTTCTGGCTAGAACTGCTTTTGTGATAAACGTACCATATCCAGTTTTGTAATTGAATTTAGAGTCGCACAAATAATAAAAATAATGGAATTATTAAATAAATAAATAAATAAAAGCACCTTAAACTTTCTTTCGGCTTCTCCCGTTAGGGGTCGCCACAGCGGACCATCCGCATGTTTGATTTGGCACGTTTTTACGCTGGATGCCCTTCTTAACACAACCCTTCCCATTTATCTGGGCTTGGGACCAGCACTGAGAGTGGCTGGGGTTGGTTTCCTGACCGGGGATCGAACCTGGGCCGCAGCGGTGAGAGCGCCGCATCCTAACCACTAGACCAAAATAAAAGCACCTTTAACAATTATACTAATTCATATACAACTATATTAAAAAAAAATCAGGAAATACCCTAATAAACAAGACTTGACTTAACTTATTTGACACAGCTAATGGGCAAAACTTTAGCAAGATTATTAATTTCAGTTGTTCAAATTCTCTTGAAATAAACTTGGCAGAGGAAGCACTAGTGATCAGAACCTCTGCTGGCAGAGACAGGAAGCCAGATCAAAAGGTACTACAAATTAACAGATTAACAGGGTGTGAACTCAAGTATTGTCTAAACGTTTGTGCAATTAGTAATACAAATGACCAAAAACACTAAAAAAAGTGAAAGTGACCTTTATATCATCTTAAACCCTTTGTAGACATGATTTTATGTATTGTGATGCTACCACACAATTGACCGATCCGACACAATACCCAAATTCTTGCATTAGGGTTGATAAAAACAACGGCACATGCGCTCTACTAACGACAGAAACTAATAAAACACGTCTCATGCAGCGTTTTAAATTTTTACCATTTGTTTTTCTAAAGCAATCTAATGTTTCATCTAAAGTCACATTAAACCTTAACCATACTTAACTGCTTGAGTTTTGTGAGGAAAGTCAAGCTTGGCTGCTGCTTTATTTTCTTTTTGTAAACTGTCTAGCAGAATCGAGATCCCCAAAGACACAAACATTTACCATACCCAACAACAAAGTCATTCATTCGAATCAACACTGGAATTATTAAAATGCAAGTAATGACAATTGTGTTGGTGAATGCAGAAAGAAATAAAAATTTTGTTTCTAAATGCTACAAACTACCTCTTCCTACACTTACTGAGCAATGTGCTACAATATTTTTCCTGTTCGCACGTGTGTTTTAACCATTGTCTAGCTCAACAGTCACGTTCTGGCTTCTATATGCTTTCTGGAGGACAGCTTATAGCCTGCAGGCTAGATGTGATGTTAGTGTTTAACTAAGGCAGTAGCATCAGCACAATAAATGCACAAAAATAATAGGGACTTTAAGCATGGATGGCCGAAGGGGAGGCTGTGGTGACTGTATCTTCACAATTAAAATCCCAAAATAAATAAATAAATAAATAAAAAGGCACCAGGTTAAGTGCTTTATGAAAAATCCACAACGTAGTGATCTCAGTACTGGAGTCTTTAATCTTTCAGAATTGACACTAATGTCAAGAGCAAATGACAACAACTAATTAAAATAATTGGCACATGTACCCTTATAACAGAGCATATTGTTGGCAATAAGATACAATTCTAATTCAACACGTTAAATACAAAATTAGCTCTTCACAACTAAGGTCAGTTTTGTCATACTGGAGTTGTTTAATAGAGGCAGCAAAGGATGAAGCAGAAAGTCAAACCATTTTCAAAATATATCGTATTTTTCGGACTATAAGCCGCTACTGTTTCCCACGTTTTGAACCCCGCAAAAGATAAACTCTTGAGAGAAATAGTTGTGAAAGGAAGTAGGAAGACAGTAAACAATGACCTTCTTGGTAGGCTACTGTTTAGATACGAACCGTTGTAACGCGTTGAGTCTGGGTGAAGGGAGAGCTCACTAACTCCAGTTGCAAATTAAATCATATAAGCACATACAGGTTTTCAATCTTGTGCTTTTTTATTTTTCTTGGCAACAGTGTTACAGGGTTGGTCAAAGAAACTTAGAATTGATCATCAGAAAATATTGAGCACATAATCCTCAGTCTCCACACGCAGTAATACCGGCAGAGACGTGCTATTCCCAAAATGCCGCTCTGCTCTTAAATGAGCCACAACATATTTCACTCGTTACACCGTGGAACAGACACACTCTTTCGGTAAAGCCTGTGTAAAGTTCATTAGTTTCAGTGTAGACCTGCAGCTTATGGACAGGTGCGGCTTATTAATGTTGAAAATAAAAATATTTGTAAAATTCTGCTTATACAAGGGTGCGTTTTATAGCCTGGAAATTACAGTACATTTTACACTTCGGTTGAATATTTGCTTATACATATTTTGACCCAGGTCAAAGAATGAACTCCATAAATTCTTCGTTTAGTGTGACAGAATTAAATCAAGAGAAAAAGAACGAGACAGCAGGTTTGGCTTCCGGGGTGTTACTAACGTAGAATTCGAAACACCGATCAATTGGGATTCAAATGTCAGCTATTTTTTCTACAATTTCTAAGACACATATGTTACAGTCAGCATATACACAGACAAGGTAATGTACATGACTGGTTGGTGCAATTAACTGGGAACTTGTAGATTGGAAATATTGACAGATTAGAAAAAATGTGAACGTTGAGATTAAAAACATTTAGAACTTGTGTCAGTAACAATCCCGGATCTATTTTCTGTCACTGATGACTAAAACTCTATGGACTCATTAACCCCTTCTCTAATGATTTCAGGTGAAGGTGATCAAACTGAGAGGCAGGAGGATGTCCATAAAGCTGTTCACACCACCTCAGTCAGATTGCAGGGCCGTGAGGACGGACTGTGGAACTCTGCTGGCGTAAAACTGATGATTCTTGAGTGTGGCTAACACACCAGCAGAGTTCATGTGCTTCACGTTGGCATCGTACCGGTAAGCATTCCCATGCATGTCAGTCAGCTTTCCTTTGGGGTTGCAACAAGTGAGATTTATTTCACACCACTGTTTCATATATTGCTTAGTTTTGAGGTAATAAAAATAAAACTTGGAAATAATGCAACAAGACACATGATGTGTTACCTCCGACTGCATGCAGAATGGCTTCAGTTGCGCAGGTGTCCCACTTCTTACAGCCCGGACTGGCAAACACATACGCAGATGCTGTTCCCTCCACCAGCTGAATAATCTGTGAAGTAAAGAAACTCATTAATATAATTAATATGACACTAATTAATATAAGGAGACAGTCTGTGTAAAAAATTATAAAATGGTTTCTGAGGTATAAAGGGTTTGGTTTTTACTTGCTGAAATGAATTATCAGTAGGAAACACATACTTTCTACTGTTTGTGCATACGTGGACGCTCGAAATCCAAAAACACAACCACATAGGACAAATCTGTTCGAAAATTATGATTTGGGTTCCACAGGAGAGTTTACTACTCTTAGAAGTAAAGCTGCAATCATCATGTTTACAATTTGTAAACTGTGTACTGTGTTTATGCAGTTAAAAGCATCACAAATGTTAGAGAACTTTTATCTGAAATAAACCAACCATTTCATTTTGGACTGTTTATATAAAAAAAATAATAAATAAATAAAATAATAAATAAATAAATAAATAAATAAAAGAATTCGTCCATTATAAGATGTCTTTCTCCAGGAAAAAATAAACCTTGATCAATTATAAACCAATTCAGTTCTCATTGTAAGCATTTCTGAAGCGTTTTCTTTTTCACTCACAAACTGAATGCAGTTTAGTATGAAGCAGCACTCGTATCTCAGCACTTCAAGTTAACGTTTAAATACACTGTTCTGTCAATCATTGAATAATCTACTTAAGACTTTTTTGTTACTATGGTTATCACCTATTGTATGCTGTATTTATATTGAGATGATGAACGATAAAAGGTGAACCTCTTGTATTGGTAAAATACAGATATATTACGTACAGAGTGTATGATGTTTAATATACCAACTTTTAATACCATCTTTATGATTAGTTTGGCACAGATAATATTTGACTGAGGTCCAAGCCAATACCATTTAGTTCAGTTTACACAGACAAATGAATGTAAAGCAGTTGCTGTGTGCACTGGTTTCCAGTGGTCCCCCCTCCAGATCATAAATGCCATTAATTTTATATTCTATTGGGAATTTTAATAGTATGTATATTAGTATGATACAGAACAATACTATTAATAAGGCCGGAGAAGAACAAAGGTCATGTGACCATCTCCTGAATAAAAACCCCTAGATGACAGCTGACCTCGTGTAGACATACTAAAAATAAAAACATTTTCACAATTATAATAATGTACAGTCTATTGAAGACAGATAGACAGCTCTACCACCTTAGTAATACTTAGAAAATACTTATTTCATTAAAAAAAAAGAACTGTTCTACTATTTAAACTTTACCTATGAGCAATAGCAAGGTTTTCTATTGGCCTTTCTAATTCATAAGGGTGGATTAGAAAGACAGTATGCTTTAGGATATTTTGTTTCTTGGTACAAATGTCACCTATGATCACAGTTATAACGTAGATAATAATGCAGCCAATACTACTACTAGTATGAATACTAATAATAAGGTTTGTCACACACCTTATTTCCAGCTCCTCCCACTCTGATGACTTCATGAGGCTCCATGGCCTGCACAGTGTCCGTAACGAGTTTATTGCTATGAGAGCGAGTGGTGGTAATGATGCGTTTGCCTTCTGGGACTTCCTGCAGCTGGAAACCGAAGGCCCCCAAACCCAACATTCCCCAGAGAGTTCGGCCCAAAGTGGCACCTGCCCCTGCCTGAAATTTCACATTATGTTTAAGCAGCATTACACACATCAACAAATAAGACAATAGGACCTGCATAAGACAACTATAGAAACAGCTACAACAAGGTTTTCTTATTTTGTATCTATTTACGAATTCTTTGGCCGATATTGACCATTAGTATTGCAGTCTGTGGAACAGCCTGACCTGGTAGTTGTAGAAGGGCTGATTAATCACTCCAGCGATTGCTTTTCCTTTATGAGCGATGCCTATCAGCACGGTCACATGATCCAGGAGCCCTGAAAACACACAAAATACATTCCACATTGGTAAATTTAGTTTTAAAATTTCACTTTTAAAATATATACAGTATCTTAATATTAAGAGTCAGAAGTGGCAGTTGTGGATTAGTGTAGAAATCACATTTTAGGAAATAAGCACAATTTTGTTTTTGGTTTTCATTCGATGTTTATTATTTACAATTTAATTAAAGGATAATGCGCTCCTTGAAAAGGTTTGGTTTATTACAGCATTGTCACAGGTCACTTTCAAGCTTGAAGTCAACTGTGACATTGTAAAGCTCTGAAAATGTTTCTATTCAGCCAAACAGGCAATTCCTGGAAATAAAGTACACGCAAGATAAATTAATGATGGAAACGACCTAAGATAAATATTTCAGGTCTGTTCGATATAACTGATGATACTGCTTTTTGTCATTATTTTTGCTTACGAAAGAGAAACAATTTAATGTTATTTATGTGAGAGAAATGCATAGTGTAGCACTACTGCTAAACCTGATTGTCTGTTCGTATTGCAGCTACAGACCCAGAATAAAATATTATCATCCCTATACTATAGAGTCTAATAAGGTTTAGGGGTAAAGGGTAAAGGGCAAACAAATACGTACATGAAATGTGAACTTCCTGGCCTTACAATACAATGAAAATGTTATATATAGAAGAAAAGACATTCAGCATAGAATAGTTCACCTAATAATAATACTACTACAAATAAAATGATATAAAAAAAAAATTAATGTACAAGTCTACAGAGTGTGAAGTAATCAAACTGCGAATTGTTCGAAGATTTACACACCAGTTCAAGTGCGCTCCTGCTGAACAATACACTCGTGTGACATAGGTGGAGAAGTTGACAAGGGCGTGGTAAAGTCAGGATTGGAAAGTAGAACAGATTAAGGATTAGCATACTTGTTGGAGATCTGTGGGCCTCGAGCCAATTCACAGAGACAACAGGGCTGTTCAATATGTATGCAGCTGAAGCGCAGATACAGACAGACAGAAGGGGAGAGGAGAGAGAGAGAGAGAGAGAGAGAGAGAGAGAGAGAGAAGATTGATTAAAGAGTGCTAGTGAATCTGTGTAAGACAATGTGACTATATGAAATGGAAGTCAAGGCTCCAGGGAATGAAGAAATGAACAGAAAGAAAAGTGCAAGTGAAAGCAGGTGAATTAACATTTCTGTCTAAAATATAATGCACCGGTTTTAACCTTTACTAAAAAGTGAAAATAATCAATTATACAATTTACTGACCTATACCAGGGTGCTGCTGAATTCTACAGTCTGTACTACAGCAGCAGCTCTGACAGCGACTGCAAGCTAAATCACACGTTTATTTTCATGCGGGGTTTGTTACTGCTGTTGTGAAAGCTTGCGCACAGAAACTTTTATGGTGAACATTTCACATAATCTACAATTTGCAATGAACAGATTGAAGCATGTGCTGCTATTTAACAGACAACATACAACATTTCCTATCATTTTCTGTAAAAGGATATTTTTAACATTTAGCAAATCTTGAGTGCTGGTGCTTAATACGAAGAAAATAACAGGTTTTCCATCATGGGAAATTTAAGGTCGCAGAACTTTACAGTTTCTTGTTTGTTAGTGACATTTCAAGCATATTTTTGTCTTCTTAACCTGGAAAAAGCAGCAGGAGGCTATTGAGGGATTGACTGTTTATAGCTGCTACAAGGTACATAATAAGAGGAAGCTGACTCCTGATTATTAAATGGGCTTGTAAATGTAGGAATGGGTATAAAACACTTGCAGTGTTCCACCTTGTTGTTAAATATTTTACTATAGTAACACTCCTCACTGTTTCATTCCTTAGATATTCAGTATGCACTATATTGTTACTGCACACAATTAAATACACCAACACTCCCTACTCACATGATTTAACAGCGTAGAACTGTTTTACCCCCAACTCACTCAATTTTATTCTTCTCAGGTTTCCTGTTAATCTGAAGCCACTCCTGGAATTACTCGGTGCAAAGCGGAAACATATCCTTGACGAATCATATGCATCACAGTGCACCAAATACACACATTTACAGACAATTTGATCTTAGCCATTTCATCTGCTGTTTTTTTTCAGGAAGGGCAAAAGTGAACAACCCATAGTAAACCCACCAAGTAGGCAAGGCCTCCAACACACAGTATATAGGCTGCACAGTGTGTGTGTGTGTGTGTGTGTGTGTGCGCGTGCGTGCAAGGTGTATAGGAGAGCCAGAACTTAAATTTCCATTGGAGATGTTCTTACCTTCAGTGTATTCTTTGGTGCCATCTAGAGGATCAACCCACACAACCAGCTGAGAAACAAAAACAAAGAATTGTAAGGTCACAAAAACAGTTCACAGTTAACCGCCAGCACTTTAAAGGCCTTCTTCATCTTCTTTTTTTTTTCGGCTGCTCTTATTAGCGGTCGCTACAGCGGATCATCCGTCTCTTCACGTACTACTCTGTCCTCTACATCCATCACCTCACTACATCCATAAACCTCCTCCTTGGTCTTTCTCTTTTCCTCCTTCCTGGTGGCTCCATCCTCAGCATTCTCCTACTGATATACCCCATGTCCCTCCTCTGCACATGTCCAAACCATCTCAATCTCCCCTCCCTCACCTTGTCTCCAAAACATCCTACATGTGCTGTCCCTCTCAAACTCATTTCTAATCCTGTCTATCATCATCATCACTACCAACGAAAACCTCAACATCTTCAGCTCTGCTACCTCCAGCTCCACCTCCTGTCTTTTACTCAATGCCACTGTCTCTAAACCAAACAACATCGCATGTCTCACCACAGTCCTATAAACTTTGCCTTTCACTCACGCAGACTCACCCTTCTATCACAACCTTCAAGGCCTTCAAGGTACATAAAATAACATACTGAAAGAGAAGAATTTTTTAATCAAACTATTATAAGATTAATACATTTAAATTGTCTCAATTTATTTAAAATTGACTTTTCGCAGGATTGTGCAGTGTGCAGTATAAATAAAACTTTGATTTGACCAAGTATACTTCATTACAGTTTTCTCCGATAAAAAAACAAAACAAAAAAACAAGACTGACATCATTCCACCAAGATTTAATCAAACATTCACATCAAGTGTGCACAAGTAAAACCTAGTGACCAGAAGGACAAAGAGTTTTCATACTGATGAGTGAGTCAATTAGCTGGTGTTTAAGCAATGCTCAAATTCCCCACATACCCATGACATGTTTTATTTTGCTGTGCATTTCTCACGTCTTGGACATTTTAATGCCTAGAGATTCACATAACTTCTTTTCAGGTGTTTACCTCCTCCTCCTTTAACTTGCTGTACTCATCAGGACATTGCTTTTGCAATATTCCATCATACAGGCTGGTCTCAATCAGGTCCTCTTCCGCTGACTCAGCTGGCAGATCCTAAAGAAAACGTAGGAGAGGAGAAGAATTATAAACTGTTATACTTTCCTAAAATATTGCACGTATCTTTAAAATGTTGTAGCAATTACAAGCTCTAAATGGAGGCTGCAAAATGCTACCGAATCCTTCTGTAGCAATTTAAACCTGCTTCAGAATTATGAGTTTCACCACTCATCAAGAACACACATACCTCCTCACCAATGATGGTGATTTTTGGGAAGCTCCTCAAAAGAGAGGCACATATACTTTTCTGTGCGAGTCGATCCGCTAGTGTCTGCAGGTCATTAACCCCTGTCTGAGGCAGGAATACACAACGTCCAAAATTAGGATTCGGTCAGAAATATACAGTGTGAATGCAAACACTTTAACATCCTAGTAGCTTCACAGCCACGAATTCACAAATCGACACACGAAATCCAAAAATGTTAATGTGGAAGCATGTTTAAAGGGTACTGGATGTCCAGCCAAACATACATTACCTAATAACTCGGTCTGGTGGCTAACAGAGACTACAAATTAATCCATTAAACAATATGAACTAGCAAAAGCAACAAACACTCAAGTAGGACAGAACGAATGGAAATTGTCCGTTTTGCAGCTAAAGCCTATCATTTTTTTTTTTTACAGAATTTATGAATTTTTAACAAAAGTTTTTCTTCTGTTTTTTTGGGGGGGGGGTTTGAAAGGATAAAATAGAAGGGAAAAAAGAGGATACATTATATATATATATATATATATATAAAAAACAATATGTAAAAAAAAAAACAGCCAGTTTAGTGGATAGAAACAAGTCTGGGAGTCTGCAGAAAAGATAGTGTGACTATTTATCACATAGTGGTGAATGTAGTTTGCACAACATTTTGCTATGAAAAAACCTTATTGTACAAAAGGTCTTTATGTACTGTGTGTATTGTGTGTAGCTGAAGCTAAATGTAAGATAGTTCTCTCCTACTCTCTCATTTTTTCCTTCAGGCAGTGCCGAGCTGCTTCTACAACTGCACCTTTTAAATCTGTATATTCTACTCACCTTACTTGTAATTAGTGTTGGAGAAGAGTACAAATAAAATGAATAACAGACCCACTGACACCAGCGAGAGATGAAAACTTACCTTCTCTACGATTCCCAATTCTCCACTGTGCAGCACTTTCCTTACAATGGCTCCAGCTTTTTCAGCCACTGAGTAAGCTGAAGCCAGCAGCCGCATTACCACCACTGCATTGCCTGCCATCCCTGCCTTAAACACAGATATTAACAGATTTTAGTATTTAAAAATGATTATTACTTAGTATTTATGACTTAGAGCTCATTGTGAGCTGTTCAGCCAGTAAGCAGTATTGGAGCGACTTTACTCTGGCCACTCATTCGCATTTGCAACATTGTCATCACACCTTCTCACTCTCTCTCACACACACACACACACACACACACACACACACACACACACACACACACACACACACAGTACTGTGCATAACTTACACAGGTGTGGGGGTAAAAATGCTGTAAGGTGATAATAGTTTTAAAAGTGTTCATATTTATTTTTTATTCATTGACAATGTGGAAAGTTTATAAAATGAAATTAGTATTTGGTGTGACACTCTTTCCCTGCAAAACAGCATAAATGTTTTTTGCATTAACTTGGCAGTTCCAATCATCTTGGAGAACCACACATTTTCTCTGGATATAAGCTGCCTCAGATCCTCGTCTTGACACTAAAGACATTTCTTAGTAACATTGGCTGTATTTTTGGGATCACTCCCCTGCTGCGAAATCAATTGGTGTCCAATTAGACGTCTCCCCTGATGGTATGACACGTTGGATAAGTATCTGCCTATAGTTCATATCATTGAGGACACAATTAATCCTGACCAAATCTCCAACTCCATTTGCAGAAATGCAAACCTCCACCATGCTTCACTGTTGAATGCAGACACTGATTATTGTGCTGCTCTCCAGTCCTTTGGTAAACAACTTGCCTCTTGCTACAGCCTTATTATTTTCTTTTTTACATTTTGACTCATCAGTCCAGAGGACCTGCTGCCATTTTTCTGCATAGCTGAGATGCTCAGCCTTGCTTTCATGTTGAAAGTATGGCTTTGTCGCTGCAATTCTTCTATGAAGACTACTTATGGGCAGATTCTTACGACAGTAAATGGATGTACCTGGGTCCCACTGGTCTCTGCTGATAGCACTGCTGGAAATATCCCCACACAAAAGGTAAGTAAGCATGATTGGTCTTTCATCTGCTGTCTTAGGTTTCCTTGGCCGAGCACTGTTTATACGCTCCTCAATATTGCCCGATTATTTGTGCTTCTTTAAAATAGCTTGAAACTTGGAAACCTTGGTCTGGGAGATCCTTGCTGATGCAGAATAACTGCCTTATGTCTTGTTGCTGTGCTGTCACAGTGACATGAAACTTCCACAGGTTCTTCCACACCCTCACCTTAGTAGTAGAGTTTTATTTTATATATTATATATATATATATAATAATACACAACATAACAATGTGTGTGTGATATAACATATACAGATGAATGCTTAGATGCCAGATATACATTTATTTATTTTAACACAAGACATTCAAAACCGTCGGAACACATTACACGCAGCGACTTGCATATTTTTTAGTTATTGCATAAAAATATCGACTCACAAACTCCGTGCTGAATCTCTTCTCGTAGAACAATGATTCCAAAGTCCAAGTTTATGAAAACCGGCAGCCACTGACCAATATAGTCGGAGTTATCTGAAAAGCGGCGCTCCCGCATATGTTATCTACCTGTATTCGTACTACTTCCGCATTCTTAAGGCGGGATCTTACAATACTCACCCAATAGAAGTGCTTCTGTAAGATAACGCGTCTGTGAGATAGCCAATCAAAACCGAATACAGTTCCTGATCTTGACCAATCAAAAAAATCGCTGATCCCCAAAAAAACACATGGTCATAGTGCCTGTTGTGTTAATGCGGAATTTTCTTCTTATATATTTGATTGGTCAGCTGCTACTTACACCAGTTGTTAGTTAAATCTTTCATTTGTTTCATTATTAATATTAAAACGTTATATTGCCCAAATTAAAAACCCGAATGGTAAAAAGGCTAGATGCTATTAATGGTAGCACCCCTTTTTGTTTGTGTGCGTGCGCGTTTGTGTGTGTGTGTGTGTGTGTGTGTGTGTGTGTGTGTGTGTGTGTGTGTGTGTGTGTGGGTTGACTGGTTAATTTGATATTTGATAGCTCATATGGAATGAGGTTTAAGGTGGGTGAGAAAATGGAGAGACAGAGCCAGATTTACACATATATGAATCCCCCCAAAAAAGTTTGTATTACATTCTCAATAGCTTGGTTATATTAGGCATTGTTATTTAATGTTTTACCATCAGAACTTGTGCTCTCACACGCCCCCCTGTGGCAGGGGTAATGACTGCCTCTCATGCTACTCATGCAAAAAAGCCTAACAATCTTTTGCACAAATGTGAAATAATTTCCTACAGTATAAAAGGTATTTACATGCAAATAAGAGTCTACAAACAGTATATTGGTGATATGCACACAAATAATCACAGACAGGCTCTGAGTAGGGTTGTGCAGTCTGAGGTAAGGCAAAGCCCTCTGCCTCTACACCTCATTGCTGGGAATTAGAACAGAGATTTTGACAATGCAGACTATAAGAGTCTGAATCTTTGCTTAAATTAATTATAATTTTACATTTCATTTTTACTGGAATATAACAGGTAAAGAGATTTATGAATGTGGTGAGGGAAGAAATACAGGTAGTTGGGTTGAAAGAGGCATATAGAGGACAGGGGGGTGTGGAGACGGATGATCCGCTTTGGCGACCCCTAGTGGGAGCATCCCGAATTACAGGTGCCGCTTCCATTCATATAGTGAATTGAATGCGCTAATTAGGGTTGTCGCTGACGTCACAGAAAAAGGCCTGAGCCTCTCGGATAAAAACGGTGTCGCAGCCGCCGAAAAGCAGTAGGCGTCAAGTGACGCGAGGTGGTAGTTGGTGAGTGTTTCTGTTAGTACGAGAGTTTTGTTAGTTAAAACACTCTCTCTTGTATATTCTCCTCCACACTGTACACCGTTACCGCTTTCCCGCTCCTATACTATTCTGCAGTGTAGCGCTAGAGACGAGCGCCACCTACTGTCTGATGGGTTAGCTTGCATGTAGGTAAAGAAAATAGAAAAATGAAAATAACTCACTATAGTAAATTGTTGGTGCATAGAAAAAATGCGAGGGTAGTGGGACACAGGAAGATGTTTGTTTGTTTGTTTGTTTGTTTGTTTGTTTGTTTGTTTGTTTACCAAGACACGCTGTAGACCGCGAAAGTCAATAAAATGGCAATAATAATCTTTATTACAAAATATTTAGTTTTTTTTTGTGCTGCCCAGTGCACATAGTCCTGTTTAGGATTTGTGTCATTAGTATTAAACTAATACTAGTGAGGCAAAGCTACTATTGGGTCTTTTTTACCAAATACCAAAATAATACACTAATAATATTTGTGTCTTCACATTGAGATCTCAGTTGTCAGTGATTTAAAAAAATATATATATATTTTGCATTTTTGTTCCAGTGAGTACAGCCCAGTGTAGCATCCCGGACAGAGACAATGGTGCGATCAAACTTCCTGACACTAGAAGACACGTGTGACACGTGACACACTAATTACATTATGATTACAGTTTTGCTAATGAACTTGCAGGTTGAAATAAAAAAACAAATGTGTTCCTCTCTAGGAAAACTTTAAACAGGCAAGAGAGAACCGGCAGAGTCTTTTGACGGCTTCTCACCAGTATTTGATTAATGTTCTGGCTTCAGTCCTGAGTTTGGAGGAGTCTGTGGCTGAAGAGTTCATTCTTGATTCACCATCTGTAAGTAGCAGATTTACACTTTATATTTATGGCTTTCATTTTGTGATCTGTCTTCAAATAGATCAGGGGTGTCAAACTCAGTGTTAAATTTAACCCGACGTACAATTATATCCGGCCCGCGAGATGATTTTATAAAGATCTTTTATTTTTGTTATTAATGTCCTGGCAATATGAAGCGCTGATAAACACAAACTACATATCCCATAATGCAGCGCTTTAGCTGCCTTACCGAACGCTAGACTACCTAAGAACATTCCAGCGTCAATCAAGTCAAACTTCTGTTGATGTATTTAACTCTATTGTAAAGTTATTGTGAAACAGCGCCTCACAGTGGCGAAGAGAAAAGTTGCTTTAGAAAACAGCCTTTCAAAACCGATGGGATTCTGAGTAGATATTTACTGACACTGCTGGTAAACACGTGTGTCTTATTTATGGAGGAATTGAATCTAAAACGGAACTACGAGACAAAACATTAGGATAATTAAAAAAAACCTGAATGCAGAGCAGAAGATACAGAAAGTAGAAGAGTTAAAGAAGAATCTGACATTTCAGCAGATGTTTTTCACCACAGCAAAATCACAAAGTGAAGCTGGTGTGAAAACAGAGAAGAAATCAGAGGCACATCAGCCAGTTATTTACTGAGGGAGAGTTTCTAAAGAAGGAGAGTTTCTGAAGAGCTGCATGATGAAGCTGTGAGACGTCTGGTGTTTGACAGGAGATATTTTTATGGAGAGCAAAATATTTTAAGTTATTTAAAGTTTAGGATTTTGTTTTATGAAATGGCATAAGAGCAAAGAAATCTGATTGTTTTGATTTGTTATTTTAACGTTTACTTAAAAGCACAATTTGTATTTATTTGTTCAGAGTTTTTCGCAGCATGTTCATATTTCTAACTGGTATAATTTGGACAGAAGATATTTTAAGTAGAAGTTGATTTATTTTGGAATAATATTCCTGTCTGTTCTTATTCATATTTATGTTAAAAAAACATTGTTTTAGTGTGTTCAATAAATGTTTATCCTGTTTGGCCTGTGACCTAAAGTGTGGAATTAAGTTTGACATAGATAAAAATCATTAATTATTAATAATAGCGTACAATTAAAGGTAAATTAAGCACATTTTTTATTTGAAGATTTTGAGGTTTTTGGTATATATATATATATATATCTATATATATAAATATATAAACATGCCCTGCCAATATTCCAATATTCACAGATTTATAAGTAAGAGCAGAGTGTGATGGTTGAATTAGCAGTGCAGTAGTAAAGCGCAGCTGTACATAAAGCACCAGAGCGAGAGTTACAAACCAGGACAGGATAGCAATTGTTTGTGTTGTGTTTTGAGAGCTACTAAATCCAGGATAATGTCTGCATACCATAATATATGCATTCCCTTGGCCCACAACTACTAGTTTGGCACTACTGTTAAGGACTGCCAAACCATTCTGGAGCACCATGAGCAGCACTTATTGCCTCTGATTATAGTAGTAATAATAAAAATACATATAATAAATAAAAGCTCACTGGCGACATCTAGCGCTAGAAGGTAGTCTAGCAATATTTTTGGTCGCCCATCACTGTTTGTATATTCCCAATGTAGAAAATGTTCAAATGTAGGCCTACAAACACAGATAAGTGGGCTAGCTCTAGCACTTTAAACACATTACCTAACCAGGGCAATATTTTCTTTCAATAGTTGGACCCATTTGATGATTTCTTTGCCAAAGGAGGAACAAAATCAATTATATTTGTGTATCAAGAATCAGAAGTACCAGGAATAGGTAAGATGTTTCTTTAAGTGGTTATTTAGGATAGTGAATATTGTGTAGTTCTGTTCAAACAGTGTAGACGAGAATTTGATCTCGTACAAGAAACCACTATTTGAGTCTGTTTTATGCTGTTTACATGCGACCTTTATTGAATTTAACAAAAAATATGTGGAATGATTCAGAATATAAAAGAATAATAAGAAATGTTGTATGGGTCTTTCCAAATGCTTTTTTTTTTGTTCATATTTCAGCTAGAAAACGGAAACGGATCATTAATATAAAGTAACAGTATTTCAGACCAAATAGTGTGACCAAATGATTATTAGTAACATTGGTAGTTTAAGCCTAAAATAGTACATATTAATGATCAATGAGAAGTTAAAAAAAATGTATAAAAGCTAAAAAATCCTCATTCTCAAAAATCCTTTAATTTTTTAGAAAGTGGTCGCACTTTTCCTGGTGTTGAAGAGGGAGCCAAAATAATGCGCCTGTTTCTGGCAAACCTACAAGAGACAGATCTTAAAGGACTTTGTCTTTTTTTCATGAAGAACAATGTGAACGTTGCCATCAACCCAGATAATATCCATCAGGTGACATTGATATTTTGAGCTTCATTCTTTTGTTCCCTTTTCTGTTGTAAACTGATCATATTTCATAGAAATCATGTACATTGCTCTTTTAGGAGATCAGCTTCTTCACGCTCAATGCCTTAGAGGGTGTTCTAAAAGGACAACAAGATTTGTTATCAAAGGTGTATTTACCTGCAATAGGTGCAACGGAGGATTGGGGCATCCTGACCAACACTGAAGAGGAAGGGAAAATCAAGCAGGATTTTACAGACGTTGTCTCTAACTACATCAAATTCATAGATGGTATGAGATTCTCCTTAAGCATTTCGCCTAACTTTATGAACAGCAAAGATAAAAAAAGTTCACACCCATTCAAAACTCTTAAAGTTGGGATGATGGATTAGATTTTTTTTTCAATTAAAATTTAAGACTTTGGGTCAATTTCTTTGTGTTACATCTTAATCTAGTTTTAACAGCTGCGTGTGCTAATTTATTCTGCAGAAACTCGGACAATGCTGGAATGTAGTCAGCTTTCAGAACCCTCCGATATTGACTTCTCCACACTTGTAACTCTCGACGATATGAAAGCAGCAGGTGCAGATGCAGACATTGTGCGCAAATGTGAGGAGGTTCTGATGGTGTGGTGCAGCGAGATTGATGAGGTGCATACTTTAAAATGAAGACTGAACAATATCATAACGTTAGCAGTTAGTATTTGGAATAGAATATCTGTAGCATAGCATTAACATTAGCACTACATAAGCACATTGTAAATGTTACAGA
The DNA here is from genome assembly GCA_024362625.1 of Silurus asotus. Lineage (NCBI taxonomy): Eukaryota > Metazoa > Chordata > Actinopteri > Siluriformes > Siluridae > Silurus > Silurus asotus. The sequence continues at coordinate 1,334,459 of MU570217.1, forward strand.
ATGTAAAAGTGGCTTATGTCTATACGCATACCTAACTATCTACAGGCAAAACAACTGATTGACCAATATATAATATATATATATATATATGGCATGTAGACAAGCTGAATGACTGCTAGATTAACAGGCATCTTCTAGCCATATTATGGTCCCTGAATAGTCCATTTGAGATTACTGATGAAACTTGTTATTGTATTTAAATTAAAAGTCTGTCGTCGATTGTATTTCAGGTCCTCACAAAAAGTGAGATACAAAAAGAGGATGAAACAGCAGGAATTGTAACTGAAATTGAACAATGGAAGAACATGGCATCCAAGTTCAGTTCAATCAATGAACAAATGAAGGGGACCAAGATCCAAACTGTGTTGAACTTCCTCTTGGTAATCGAATCAAAGAAAATGAAGGTAAACAGCAGGGTGTTTTAATTTTACATTTACATTTACATTTGCGGCATTTAGCAGACGCCCTTATCCAGAGCGACGTACAAAAGTGCTTTAAATCTCTAGTAGTGAATAAATCTTACACTGGTACGAAAGAATACAAACTCAATATAAAAATAACTTGAATTCTACAAACTTGGAAAGTGCTAATTTAAGTATTTCATTCGTTATTGTTATTATTACTATTATGTACTATTAACATAGTACATGTTATTATTGTTAAGGTTTTCTTATTGTTTATTTGATCATCAGTTTTCTCGTTGTTTAGATCTGGCAGTCTATGGAAACCAGATTAATGGAACACTTAAAGAATGCAAAGGACAATATAAAACTTCTGTCCGTGCTCGAGAAAAACTGTCAGCCTCTTTACAACTTTGATCCAGTAAGTGTTGATCCACTCCATTCTAATGTTTCCCATAATAAAATAACTCTCACTTTTCTAATATTAATAATTATTCTTATACTATTTTTATTTTATTTGTGCATATCTTTCTATGTAGGTCACAATGGCTAAAAGTATCCAGTTAATCACAAAGTCCATCTTCATGATACAGTATGTCTCAAGATATTACAGCAGCTCTCAACATAGCACTTTACTCTTCATCAAGGTTGGTTTTTACTCTCCATAGTTCCATAGTAATTTTATATACTTTTCTTTTTTGTAGATTGTTTTACAAGTTAATTTATTTTTATTTTTGTTTTGGATAGGTTACCAATTTGTTGCTAACAGGCTGTAAAGCATACATCACTAATAATGGTAGTGCTCAAATTTGGGATCAAGACCCAGAAATCATCATAAAAAAGATAGAGGTAAGACTGAACAGTGGTGTAAGATGTTAAGTTCATGGTAAGATGTGGAGGTACCTGGTAAGTTCACTAACGAGTGATCAATTTTAACTTGATGATCCTAAAGTATTTTATATTGTAGACACTGTGTTTATTATATTCTGCCTGTATTGTTAAAACATGGGCCATCATTTCATTCGAATATCACCTGTGATTTTACTTAATTTGTGAAAGGATGAAATTGAATAGCTAGAGGTTACAACCCCAATTTCAACAAAGTCGATTGCACTGTGTAGAATGTAAATTAAAAACAGAATGCAATGATTTACAAATCTCATAAACATATAGTTTTGTTCACAATAGAACAGTCACCATTTTAAGAAAACAATAAGGTCAATCTGAATTTGATGGCTGCATAATGTCTCAAAAATTATGGATTTTTTTAATAAAATATTTATTGTCCCAACCTTTTTTGGAATTGGCTTTGTAAAATGGCTTCAAATTTATTTATATATAAACTATGGAATAATAGAATTTGAGTGGGGTGTAAAATGGAAGTTGTATGTGTGCTTTTGTTAAAAGGATTGTGTGGGCCTGTTTCGGGAGTACCAGTCCTGCTTTCACAAGATAAAGGAAGAAATTCTTGAACAGATGCCAGAAGGAAAAATTGAAGTGTTTGAGAAACCCATATTTGGCAAATTTGAGAGATTCTGCAAAAGGCTACAACAGGTACAATTATTTATATCAAGTAATGTGATCTAAATATACTTTGGTCATGGACTATAATGACACATTTGTTTTCCAGATATCTGAGATGTTTACAGTCGTGAAAACGTTCTCCTCTCTTAACCAATCGAAAATAGAGAGAATCGACATTTTAGCTCAAAAGTTTCAGGATATTTGCACCAACATGAAGAAAAACCAAGAAAATGCCCTGGACCATGGGAAAAAAGAGTTTGAAGTTGAATTTGCAGAATTTATGTTGCAGATTAACAACTTGACGGTAAGATGTTCTTTAAGCACCATTGAGTCAGACTGAATTAATCACTAAAAGGGAACGTTTTAAAATACTGTGGTATTTTAGAACTTTGTATTAATCTGTCATTTTTTTTTCAGGTTGAACTGGAGGATTTTATAAGAAAACGTATTTCCGAATCAGGTCCAAATGCAGTGAACCTTCTGCAAAGGTACTTTGTAAATGACAAGAATGATGGAAAACACGTTAAACAGTTCAGCCACGAATGAACTGTTATGTCCCCAGCTGATCACCTCTAGGTCATGATATCCATTATTTGTGTCTTAACTTTTTTACTCATATAGAATGTGTCAAAGAAGTTTCTGTTAATTTAAAATTTAATGACTGGTGCTTATGTTCACAGGTTTCAAAATCTTAACATGCCCTGCCTGGAAGCAGAAATCTCCAAGAACTATAACCTCATTCTGAAGCGCCAAGCTTTAGAGCTTGAACATGTAAAAGAGGTATCTAATCTATTTTCCCCCTTTTCGGAATGTATGCTGCTTAAACTCCCAGTTTTGAAGAAAAAGAGTGGCTTAAATAATGCTTTTGTTCTTAATGTCTTTAGCACTTCCACGGCAACAAAGACGACCCTCCCCTAGTCCGAAACATGCCTCCAGTGGCTGGCAGGATTCTCTGGGTCAGAAATCTGTTGAGCAAAATTGAGGAGCCCATCAGGAACATTCAGGTGAACATTCAGACCAGGTTTACAAACCAAATGACTTTGACATGACCCATGTTTAGGATGAGGAGCTGTGAAATCTAGTTTAACTTTGTACATCAGAGATAGATGTAGAACAGAGATATTACTCATACTCCACAGTAATTTACCAACAGACACGATTTATTTTTAGTTAACACACCTTTAATTTTGTGTCACAAGAAGGACGCTAGTGATCAAGACAGCGTTTGCACTCTTCAGTTACTTTATCATGACTAGCACAAATCATTAACTTCAAAAGAATATACTTATATAATGTGAATAAAAAAATTTTTAGTAATAGAATTAATGTATTAACATAAATGTCTGTTACTGTTAACATTTTCAAAGCCAAGTTATAAAGCAAAAAATAATACATTTGTAATTTGAGAATGTATTTTCCAATTCCGAAAATGTTGGGATGCTATGTAAATAAAAACAAAGCACTGATTTGCAAATCTATATTTTATTTACAGTAAAATATAGAAAAACATGGTACATTTTCTCAGTTAATTTTTTTGATCTTTAGCAAAAAAAAAAAAAAAAAGTACTTTTAAATTTTATGGCTAAAACATTTATTTCTAAATTTGTAATGGGGCAGCAAAAGGCTAAAAAGGCATTACTAAGAATAAGCAGCTTAAGGGTCATGCAACTAAGGTTAATTAGCAACAGATCGGTAGCATGATTGGGTATAAAAGTACAGTCAGAGAGGCAGAGTCTCTCAGAAGTAAAGATGGGCACAAATAAAGAAAATAAATTACCCACAAATAAATCTATATTATTCAAAGAACCTGCCATATGTGAACATGGACCAGAAACAGCGCCACCTTCTCTGCCATCAACAATCATTTAAAATTGACTGACACAACGTAGATAAATATTCAGTGGTCAGATTAATACAAATTTCTAATTATTTTTGGAATATGTGGATCCTCTGTAATAAAGAGGAGAGGGACTATCCTTCAGAGATTGGTTAAAAAGCCAGCACCTCGGGCTCCGTTGACCTCCAGCATATGAGAAACCTTTGGCACATAAAGAAACAAAAAATATGACTAGAAAGGCCCAGGGTATTCTGTACAATGGTAAACATGGCTCTCTCCCAACTTTTGAGAGTCATGTTAAAGCCATTAAATACAAAAAAAGCTTTTTTCCCCCCAATTGTACATTTTCTCAGTTTAAATATTTGCTCTGTTTTCTGTGTTCAATTGTGAATGAAATACGGGTTCAAGATTTGCAAATCATTGCATTTTTTGTATTTACAATTTACAGAACGTCCGAATTTTTGTATTTTTTACAAATCGGGGTTGTATAAATCACCATAGTCAACACATTTCCTCTTAATTATTTATATAACTACCATTCATGTCATAGGATGTAAAAATCACATGTAGTATGCTGCTTTAAATTCCTGCACCAATGTAAAACACTTTCCTTGCTGGGTCTAAATGTTGTTTCCAATTACCTGTCAAATTGCCCCCCCTACATGTGATGAATCAATGCGTTGAACAGGAAAACACTGACATGTTGTCCACCCCTGAAGAAAAGCCACTCGTGCAGATGTACAACAGAACTGCTGCTGCATTTCTCTCGTTTGAAATTCTGAAGCACAGGCTTTGGTTGAAGGAGGTCTCAGAACTGTTGAATTGTAAGTGTATTTGCTAAGCATACGTCTTTTTTAAGTATTAAGTATATAAAGTATATTAATGTTTATAACTACACCTCTTTGTAAAGACCTGCAGGTGGACCATCCTAGATTTCACATGATCATCAGAGAAGCTAGACTAATACAGAAAATGGGACTGGAGGTTCCTGAGAAGACTCTGATCTATTTATAGACATTTACCCAGTATGAAATGGTGATAAATACAAAAAATGTAAATATATTTCAATTAAATGGTAGTTTTAATTGAATTCAATTATATTAGAAAAATGTTGACTTCTCAAATCTGATTCTTAGGTGTTCTGTTTGTTTACTAGGTTTCCAGAACAGCATAGCTCTCATTCAGATGGACTTGGATGTCAGATGTTTCACAGCACAATGTTTATGGTTACTCAAACAGTTGTCCATATTAATGCATAAACGTTTTGTAAACTTACTTATGATTAATCTTTATCATTTTTATTTTTTTTCCTTTACAAGCCTTCATCGTTTGAAAAGTAGATTATGAATCGCTCAAAATTTCCAAGCTTTGAATCAACAATAAATCCCCTCAGCTCTATTTCATCTCTTAGACTTTGGCTTATAGTTTCAAAAATGCAATGGGAAAAATTGCATACATATTACCAAAACCTGTGGATACCTGACCACAAATATATGAACATGGACTTTTTTTTATGCCGTAATGAATTTTTAAGGAATCACTTTTAAGAAGTATGGTAGGAATCAGTTGCCATATTGATATCTAATCAGGCAGGAAATATAAACCAATAACTGAATCATAAACAAACTGCATAAAAATCTGTACTTTGTTTGCATGTATGATTTGAAAACAGGCTTCTCTTGTTCACTGTTCAGATGAATTAAAAATTAATGATTAAAAACAAAAATCATCCAGAGTAAATTTCCCCCCCAAAAAAATAAGAATCAGGTATTTTGATATAAACAAAGCAAACCCCTAAATGAGCGGACCCTAAGGTATGCATGCCTTGGGTGCAGGTAACTATCACGATGACAGAAGGAAGTCGTCCAAAAGCATTTACCGTATTTTCCGGACTATAAGCTGCAACTTTTTTCCCACGCTTTAAACCCCGCGGCTTAAACAATGAAGCGGCTAATTGATGGATTTTTTCCGCTTTCACAAACTTCAAGCCGCCAAAAAACTGAGCCCCATAACATTAGAGTAATGAAATTGCAGAACACGTTCTGGTGAACCAATGAAACTCTTGATATTAAATCAGATGCGCTCCCACTGAATCGGGAAGCACCACATCATAAATATGGATGAGGTTCCTCTGACGTTTGACCTGCCGCTCACTCGGACTGTCTACAGGAAATGCGAATCATTCGTCACGCTGAAAACAACCGGGCATGAAAAAACACACTTCACCAGTGTTCTGAGCTGCACGGCATCGGGAGAAAAACTTCACCGGTGGTGATTTTTAAATGCACAACGATGCCAAAAGAAAAACTCTCGAGAGAAATAGTTGTGAAAGGAAGGAGTGAGCGGTGAACAATGACTTTCTTGGTAGGCTACTGTTTAGATACAAGCCGTGTAACAGACACTGTCTTTTATTAAAGCCTGTGTAAAGTTAATTAGTTTCAGGTTTATAGACAGGTTCCTCTTATTTATGTTCAAAATAAAAATCTTTGTCAAATTCAGTGGGTGCGGCTTATATTTGGGTGCGCTTAATAGTCCGGAAATTTTTTTTTTTTGCACTATGCCACTTTAACTCTGGACATGCAGAGCACAGTGCCACTTCATACCACACCATATTGCACATGCACACTTTAAGGACAATCACTTTAATTTGTACTGTCAATATCTGCCATACACATCCATGTATATACACATATATTCAATATAGTTTATGCATTTTATTTATCTACCTTTTTTTTATCCTTGATTTGATTCATTTTCATGCTTAAATCTCGGACAGTCCTAAAAAGCATTTCACTGCATGTCGTACTCTGTATATGACAAAATAAAATTTGATTTTTAATCATTTATTTTAATAAAAATAAAAGAAAAACAAGCAAAAGAAAAGAAAAAAACAGTAAGAGACTTACAGTACACTCATTTTATTTTGCATTGCATGCTTACTCGCATCCATTTGATGATCTCATTGAAAATAAAACAATTAATTGGTTACATACCCAGTGTCTCAATATGTTTTAGGCTATAAAACATTAAGTTCCTAGCTCAAATCTCCTACAATTGTAATAATCTAACTACACTAGATGTCTAAATGCTTTGTGCTTTCTGAACATTTCCACATTCGGTCTCATGCTGTTATAAAAACCTTCACTGTTCTGGGAAGATGTTTCACTAGATTTTGGAGTGTGTTTAGACATTTGTGCTCATTCATCCAAAGGGTGTTCGTAAAGTCAGGTACTGATAAGGGCTGGGGTGCAGTGTGTACTATTCATCCCAAAACTTGATGGTCATTTTAATGGAATGTATTTTGCAGAATCGATTTCTGTCTTTTTGTTTTGATTTGTCAGCAAATGTGTGGACACTTTTACACAGCAGAATTGTTCACTATTAATTGTACATGATCAAAAAAAAATCGCTGCAGTAAGAATGTGTTTGCAGAGTATTATGACCAGTACATGTGCCTTCAAATGTGTACCATCCTAATGAGCCATATACAGGGTTTCTATTTTCCTAATTTTGTACTTTTTTTTCATTGTATCTCTGCTAAAAACTACTGTGAAAATACAAGCCTGAATATTTGTTCTGAAAATGATGCAATTAAAAATATATGAAGAATAACATGATTTTTTTAATTATTATTATTACTGAGCTTCTTAAAATCTGCTCAAGGTCCATTACTTAACTGCATAAGATCCTTTTTGCAGTAGCAATTATCCATGACTCATCACTTATAAGAAACCGACATGACTAATACACACACTGAGGTGCAAAACACTCATTACATATAAACTTATATTGTCTTCTGTTTGATATATTTATTTCTATTGGGTTTGTTTTTTAAGTGTTTTTAATTCTTTTAAATATAAAAATGCGTGCACATACATATGCCCACACATGGACAAAAGTATTGGGACACCTGACTTTTCCAGCCAGTAAAGGATGAGTTTGGATTCGGTAGCATTACATTTCCCGTTCACTTGATCAAGGAGACCCAACCCTGTGCGAGAATGACCTTGCCCCTGTGCACAAAGCAAGCTCCAGGAAGATATGGTTTACATAGATTGGAATGAAAGAGCTTCAGTTGCCTAGAGCTCTGACCTCAACCCTATTAAACACATCTGGGTAACATAGGAACCACTGACTGCACCCCAGGTTCTTTTTTTTTTAAATTCTACATCAGTAACTGACTTTACGAACACCCTTATGGCTGAATGAGCAAAAATCTCTATAAGCACACTCCAAAATCTAGTGTAACAATATTTAGCTTCTCAAAAAAACATAGGGGTTATTATAACAAACTTTAGTTCATATATTTTATACACTGAAGTATTGCAGCTTTGTCACATTTGGTATGAAGCAGAGGCTTTTGAACACATTCTTCAGATTGGTTTCAGGTCATCGGTTGAACATTCAAATTCACTTTGTTGAATATTTGTACTTTATTTTAGCTTTAATGAAATATAAAAAAGTGGGATTGAGGCTTTCACAAATGTGGCATTAAAGGGTTTGAGAACATTTGAGAAGTTTTTCTCCTAATAAACTGGCTAGCATTAAGAAAGTTGAAGAAAGTGTGTATACACACACAGCTAACTTTCTAAACGGAATTGGATGCAAGAAAGCTTAGTGAAGGACATCAGCTCTTCATGTTTGTCCTTCTTTGTAAGCTCTGTGTATTTCCTCTGTTACTCATGTCCTTTTGTGTATCTGTTTATACGTTTGTGTGGTGTTTACATCTTCCTTTAGGATGATCCAAAAGTCAACCATGTTTATTCTGAAGCCAGTCAGAAGGTTTGTTGGTAGTGTGTTATCTATTCACTCTGTTGTTCAATGGTCTGTAGCCCATCTCTCCCTCCAGCTGTTCTGCAGTGAGTGTGCCCAGGATGGGTTCACAATTAGGGTTGAACACTGAATAGGCGCTCAGCTCACCGGGCTTTCTCACCGCTGGACTCCGCAGACCTTCATAAAGCCAGTAAAACAGAGACAGGAGAAAGAAGGGCAGTCCAAATTCCAGCTCTGAGAACAGACCGAGTAACACAAGCCACAGGAGCACCTTCAGCACGGTCAGATTAGTAACAGCCAGACGCTGTACACCGGACCAGCGACCAACAGCACTGTCCAGCAGCCAGTCTCTGCTTTCCTGTGGAAACAATTCACATTCAAGTTCAGGTTTATTTCTATAGCACTTTGGACACAATGGACATTGTCTCAAAGTAGCTTTACAGGATTTAAGAATGAAAGTGAACCATGTGTGTTTATCCCTGATGAGCAGCCTGGGAAGAGAGTGTCAGGAAAAAACTCTTAGATGTTATGAGGAAGAAACCTTGAAAGGAACCAGACTCAAAAGAGGAACCCATCCTTATCTGGGTGATATTACTTATAACAGTAAACCTACAACCATGCTACATGTATATATGTATGTGTTAAGGAGGAAGGAGGAAACGCTTGCCTCCTGTCCCGCTGGGTTTGACTCTGTGGACCTGCTGGACTTTGCAGCGTCATTAGGAGCTTCGTGTGTTTCCGAGCACGAACTTTCAGGCTGATGTTCAGTTTTTACTTCCCGCTTCTCCATTTTCCTCCGGGCTCTAAACTCTGCTAACTTCTGTTCCATCACCAAACATTACAAAAAAAGCAAATGAACAATTTAACGATATTAGAACTGTTTGTGACTTTTTCTACAAAAAAATGACACGTCAACAGAGTGCTGAAGTAAATAGTTCTGTTTGTTTATGTGTTGCACACGAACATATCTGGCGGTCGCACCGACCAGTGAAACACCCGGAAGTGTATCAACTGTGTAGCATGTTGAGAACATCTTAGTTTCCCACCCGTATTATGCCGTTCCTGTGCTGACGTTGGCTAAAACACACCGCGTTCTGTTCTCGGATTGGCTAATGCGGTCCTGAGTTCTGTTCTGGGATTGGCTAATTTTGAAAGTACTGTAAAAATATTAATATCCTTTAATACAAAAAAGCTAAAGAGCTTAGTTAAAAACAAGAAAACAAGTAAAGGATTATGGTATTATTTGAAGTTATTATTTTTGGTAGAAGTAGTAATAATACAGTAATACAAATAAATAATATTAGGCCTGTCTGCTACCATGACTACCACTGATCTTTTAATCACATGACACACGAAGGCCAATAAACAGGAACCAATAAATCAGTGTGATTTTATCTAGATCAGAGATGTCATGCCATACACGAGAAGAGGGGAAAAGGGGGAAAAACATGAATCTTTAATTCATATTTAACATAACTTTGCTGTTTGTTTAATTTATGTATAAGAAAAAAAAATGCATATTTAAAATGAATGTAGAGAACGTAATTGAATGTGGCACAACCCAAAAAAAATCAGGAGCAGCTTTGTGTCTCTTATTAGTCACTGATTTGACTATGACTGTACTGTTTATAGGTACTATATGTCTCACTGAGTTCGACTGCGGTAATTAAGCAGATTACAGAGAACAGTTATCCCCCAGAGGACCTTAGTGAATTCATCTAGACATTAGGTCACTGTCTAGATGCACAATAATGCATGTTAAAATTTTTATGAAATTTGTTAGTCAAAACAGTTTAAAATGTTATTCCCAATATTCCTGAACATTCAGACCCGCTGCGGTTTCCTGCAAATGTTAAGATAATCTTTAACTTGCTGTTAGTTAGGTTTCAAATCAGAACCCAGAAATCTAATTTTCCAAGCCGAGTTCTGCACCGTGAATTATCGGGGGTTGACTGTAATGTTGTTTGTTTGTTTATTTGTTTTTTTTATAATTTTTTTAAATTATAAAATAAATGTGGGGAACCATGCCAACATTTAATTTCACTATAATACAGGGTTTTTTTTACAGCTTTATTCTCTCGGTTGGCTGTGCATCTTTTTCTTCCACACTTTTTCCCCTCCACTCAACTTTCTCTTAACATGCTTGGATACAGCGGTATCCTTGGCAATAGATGTTTGTTGCTTTCCCTCCTTGTGAAGGGTGTCAATGATTGTCTTCTGGACAGCTGTCAGATCAGCAGTCTGCCCCATGATTGTGTAGCCTAGTAAACCAAACTGAGAGACCATTTTAAAGGCTCAGGAAACCTTTGCAGGTGTTTAAGTTGATTAGCTGATCACCATATTTAAATCTTTTTAGATGAATTGGTGAGTTTTTGTTAAATGTGAGCCAGAATCATCACAATTAAAAGAACCAAAGACCGAGGGTCAATTGGTACCGGGCCGCACAGAAAGAATACATAACTTACATTATTTCCATTTTATTTATTATCTGATTCTGAACGATGTTTTATTTTGGAAAATTACCGGATTTCCTCCGCCACATCTGTCTATGACTCACTCTTGATGCATGTCATGAGTTTCTTGCTTTAGTTATGACATTCATTCTCGCTCATGAGGTGCCTGTGTGTGTTACAGTGCTCTGTATATGTTTTTTTTTTTTTTTTGTATAAAGATGGTTTTTATAGCTGTGGCATCATAAAGATGGTATTATGAGGTAGACTGATTGAAAAAGGACACCACTGAGGGCCTAGGTGTGAAATTCCATATGCCAGAAGCCATAAATACACCATCACTAATGCAGACACACTTTAGCATTCTGCTTCAATTTCTGTCAAAGAGCTAATTCAACACAGCACTGTGTATCAGTAATGAGCATTCACCAGCCTTCACATGCATGTTGAGGATGGAGATCTGTGCCCAAATGTGTCTCCCCAAATGCTTACTTTTATTCATTGGCTTTCATCTAGAAATGAAACAATATGGTCAAATTCTCACATCTGCAAATTAATGTTACCAGATCTGTGTTTGTGAAAACCTGTTTGTTTAGACTACACACATTCTGTTTTATTATTTTGCATTGTGCCTTACTGAGTAAAAAGTGCTCAGCTTGCACATTCATTTGGTACTTATCTGACGTTAATGATTCTTACCACTAGAGGGCGTATAAACATAATAGGCTTAATATCCACTGCGACTCCTAATTAGGATAGTGTTAGACTAGAGATGCTCAAAGTTGCGCCCGCGGGTTAAAGTTGGCCAATGATGACTTTTAATTTGGTCATGCCATACTTGAGAAGAGTAAAAAAGGAATATCATTAACATAGAACATTTTTTTTTATTTAACAAAACATTTTTTAGTTTTATTTTTAAACTACAAAAAATGTAAATTGAAATTAAATGTAGATAATGTAAGCGAATGTGACAGCCCAATGGAGACAATTGAAGAAGAAAAAAAAAGGTAAAACTTTTGTCCCTCACTGGAGTGATTTCAGTACAAGCATATGGCTGTGCTCTACAGTATGTAGCTGTATTCAATCATTAAAAAAAAGGGAATCATGGTAACTTTAATTTTACTGAAATACAGTTTGGTATGATGTTACATTTTGTCCCACAACCCAAAAACAAGTTTAAATTTAGGCCCTTTCATTAGAAATCTATTTTGAGAGTAAGCTTACAACTATAATGTGTTGTTAAAATACTTCAACTGTACTAAAACTATATGTTATTGTTAAAGAAAAATCAAGTGATTTGTACAATCTGATCAATGCAAAGTATTTAATAGCCTCTAGAAATCTCCATTATATATGAAATATAGAAAGCTGTATGATCTAAAGTAATCTATAGAATAGATTAGAAGGTTGTGTGGACTATGGAAAGTTGTATGATCTGTAGGATTGCTCATGATCTGTAGAAAATCCTAAAATCTCTTAAGCTTTTATGAGGGAAGTGGTGGTTCGTGGTTAAGACATTAGACTTATGATCAGACAGTTATGAGTTAAAATCCCAACGCCATAAAGTTGCCACTATAGGGTACTTGAGCAACACCATCAACTGCTCAGTTGTGAGTCACTCTGGATAAGAGCGCCTGCCAAATGACATAAATGCAAATGTTAATGATATGCCATATAGGATGTTGTATAAGGTATGGAAAGTCATATGATTTAAAGTTTTGTGATCTATTAAAAGTCCTATGACCTACATTTTCCACACAATATCTTATTATAATATCATCCCAGGTTCAAAGCATCCCTAGGATAGTTTTTAGATCCATTACAGTCCTGACCAGGATGAAGTGGTTAATGAAGGTAAATGAATGTATTTCTTTATGGTACATTATAAATAAAGAATCCCGAGGTCAGTAATATTTACAATAATAATCGGTTATATACAACATTGCTTATTTATTTTGCGAAAATGAACAGCCAGATGCATGTACAATTGATGAATGTGACAGTATGACAGTATAACAGCAACCCATCAACTTGCCTTTGGTGCAGTTGGTCAGCAGTTGGTCAGCTAGTCTGTGTAGAGATGATTAAATTCAGCACCTGGGGTACCATCACAAAAATGTAATACAGTATGAGCATACAGGAGAGATGATCAGTTGCATTAATAAGAAAAAAGGAAATGGTGAAACAGAGAGAGAAGTAACCTAATTAGAACACAAACATTTTGAGACTGCTGCCAACATATTTTGTGTTCGCAGGTCAGATTTGACCCATGACTTTACTCAGTCCAAAATGCTCAAAGAACAATGGTTATCATCCAATAGTGTTTTTACCTCATAGCTAATTTGTTATGCAATGATAACATTTGTAAACATTGTTTTGGTAAAATTGACTATTTATATAAGAATATACCACTCGTTTTCATTTCAAAATGTTAACATTTACTCATTATATTTGTTATAGTAAAGCCAATGGGTATTTGCTATCTGAATGTAATAGATTAATATTAGAACTTTCTTTCGGCTTCTTCCATTAGGGGTCGTCACAGCGGTTTATCCGTATTCATGATCCGCATGTTTGATTTGGCACATGTTTTTACGCTGGATGCCCTTCTTAACGCAACCTCCCCCATTTATCCGGGCTTGGGACCAGCACTAAGAGTGCACTGGCTTGTGCTGGTCTCCCTGACCAGGGATTAAATCCGGGCCACAGCGGTGAGAGCGTCACATCCCAACCACTAGACCACCAGGGAACCCCAATAGATTACTATTAAAACATACCTCCAAAATAAATCGCTTGTGGGACTATAAGGCGCTACTTTTTTCCCACGTTTTGAACCCCGCGGCTTAAACAACGAAGCGGCTAATTGATGGATTCAACTTCAAGCCAAAAAACTGATCCCCATAACATTAGACCAATGAAATTTCGGAACGGAAATGAAAAAACGCACCTCACCTGTGTTCTGAGCTGCACGGCTTCGGGAGAATAAACTTCCACCGATCGCACACGACGATGACAAAAGATAAACTCCCGAGAGAAATACGGCGGTACCTTGACCTACGAGTTCAATTCGTTCCGTGGACGAGTTCGTATCTCAATTTACCCGCACATCAAATCAGTTTTCCATATTAAAAATACTTAAAATGGCATTAATCCATTCCAACCCTCAAAATGACACCCAGTTTTTATGTTTCATGTTATTAAATTGGAAAATACATTTCTAAATAACAAATCTTGTATAAAAAACGTATGAGTAAGAGTATGTAACGATATAATAAGGTTTTATTCAGTGTATTTTCTTTGGAGATGAGACGACTTGAGCTAATGAAAACGCCGGTGGGGTGTGTGTCTGTGTGTGTGGAGGGGGGTAGAGGCGATAAGCGGAGACGGAGGGAAAACTAGTTTTTTTACTATCACTCCTGTACACTACGGATCCCTAAACTTTAAAATGTTTATTTTTTCTTCTTTGCTTATATTAATTTTTGTCACAATCTTTGCTTTCTGGCTTCGCTTCACCATCTAGCAGCGGCGTCTCGAGCTCATACCTCAATTTTTTTGCTCGCGTAACAAAGCAAAAAAATCGACAGAGTGACGACTTGTACCTCAGAAAACTCGTTCATTAATGCACTTGTTGTTCAAGGTACCACTGTAGTTGAAAAGGAAGGAGAAAGACAGTAAACAATGACTTTCTTGGTAGGCTACTGTTTAGATACAAGCCGTTGTAGCACGTTGAGTCTGGGTTAAGGGATAGCGTGCTAACTCCAGTTGCAACAGAAATCATATAAGCACAGACAGGTTTCCAAAACTCGTCCTTTTTTATTTTTCTTGGCAACAGCGTTACGGGTTAGTCAAAGAAACTTAGAAATAAGCATCAGGAAATAATAAGAACATAATCCTCAGTCTCACATGCAAACACACGCAGTAATAGCGGAAGAATGCAGTGGCATGCTATTCCCAAAATACCGCTATGCTCCTAATAGAAGCGCAACATATTGCATTTAGTGTCTTTTGTTAAAGCCTGTGTAAAGTTCATTAGTTTCAGGTAAGACACAGGTTCAGCTTATTTTTGTTAAAAAAATCATAATCTTTGTCAAATTCAGGCTGATATAAGGGTGCGCTTTGTAGTCCGGAAATTACGGTAATATTATTAGCCATAGTGATATCTGTTGAGTTGCGGGCAAAACCGCACAGTACTGTTAGGAAAGAGGCAAAAGTTCATACTTTTTCACACAATCAAACTTTTTTTTGCTAAAAATTGCAAATTCAAATAGAACATCTACCAACAGTATGCTTTTACGCTCTCAAATTGAACATTGACAACATCATTTGTGTCTGTTGTGCATGTGTGTTAAATTTAATGTTTTGAATATTGAACTTTGACAAGGTGTGTGGGTTCATATGCATAAATCACATTACGTGATTGTTTTAGTGTGCTCCATACATACATGTTTCACACATGTGTGGCATGTGCTCCACCCATTTGTCCTAAACATCCACAAACAATGGGAGAAAGCGTCAAAAAGGATAAGTCAACACGTGAAAGATCTGAAGTGACATGGTAGCTCAAAAAAATACTCTAGGGTGACTTAGATCCCATAAGATGGCTGTAGCCTCCTTACTGGATCTGTACATCTCAGGAAGAATTAACAGCCCCATGTAAGCATCCAGGTGTGTTTTGTCAATCTCCATCCAGCTGTTGCCAAACACCATTTTCACCTCAGTGTTCATCTCAAGCAGGATCTTCTAACCAGATGGTGGTATGAACAACTCAAATGCGGTCTTTATAACTTAAAAATGTGACACTGCATATCTAGTAGGCCCTGAGGTCATTCTGATGCTGTTCTCAGTTGGTTGTCTTAAAGTATTGATGACCATGAAATGTCACTTTGTTTTTTAAGAGTTCCCTGAGCATCTGTGCCCTTTAGGCTGTCCTGTTCATCAGCTGTGTCTTCTTGATCAGGATCATACTTCACATCATCACCTAAGACACATCCTCCTCACTGTCACTGCTCTCTGTCCTCAATATTAATTTCATGACCAAAGGTATGGTCAATAACATCACAAACACTAAATTTATGAGGATGTTTCTGAGGATAAGGATTATGTGGAGTATGATCCTGATCAAGAAGACACATCTGATGAAGAGCATAGCCCAAAGACACTGAATCTCACGGAATTGCTCATGTTGAAATAGACTGATGATGCAGAATAAAACTGATAACACACATGAGCCTTATTTATAAATAACAATGTTCAGACAATTCTGTTCATATTGTTTATACCACACCCCCCAAAATTGATGAATATCAATGTTCCACAAGAAAAGTTGTGTTCCCATGGGGTTATGTGTCCCTAATAATAAAAGAGGGTACGTGGGAGGGGGTAAAATGTGTCAGTGATGTGGGTAGTTAAACCAAATTTTATTTACAGAGCAACCCATAACTTGTATATGTCATTATAACTTTCATATTCAGTCAACACTCTTGCGGGGTCAGCTAGAACTCTGACCCTCGAAGACCTGTTAGTCTGCCTTTAAAATGTCCACCTCCACTACATTTATTATCTTAAATTAGATGCACCTGTTTGAGGTCGTTAGCTGCATAAAGACACCTGTCCACCCCATACAATCAGTAAGAATCCAACTACTAACATGGCCAAGACCAAAGAGCTGTCCAAAGACACAAGAGACAAAATTGTACGCCTCCACAAGGCTGGAAAGGGCTACGGGGAAATTGCCAAGCAGCTTGGTGAAAAAAGGTCCACTGTTGGAGCAATCATTAGAAAATGGAAGAAGCTAAACATGACTGTCAATCTCCCCCGGACTGGGGCTCCATGCAAAATCTCACCTCGTAGGGTCTTAATGATCCTAAGGAAAGTGAGAAATCAGCCCAGAACTACATGGAAGGAGCTGGTAAATGACCTGAAAAGAGCTGGGACCACCGTTTCCAAGGTTACTGTTGGTAATACACTAAGACGTCATGGTTTGAAATCATGCATGGCACGGAAGGTTCCCCTGCATAAACCAGCACATGTCCAGGCACATCTTAAGTTTGCCAATGACCATTTGGATGATCCAGAGGAGTCATGGGAAAAAGTCATATGGTCAGATGAGACCAAAATAGTTTTGGGTCATAATTTCACTAAATGTGTTTGGAGTAAGAAGAATGATGAGAACATCCCAAGAACACCATCCCTACTGTGAAGCATGGGGGTGGTAGCATCATGCTTTGGGTGTGTTTTTCTGCACATGGGACAGGGCGACTGCACTGTATTAAGGAGAGGATGACTTGGGTCATGTATTGCGAGATTTTGGGGAACAACCTCCCTCCCTCAGTTAGAGCATTGAAGATGGGTCGAGGCTGGGTCTTCCAACATGACAATGACCCGAAGCACACAGCCAGGAGAACCAAGGAGTGACTCTCTAAGAAGCATATCAAGGTTCTGGCATGGCCTAGCTAGTTTCCAGACCTAAACCCAATAGAGAATCTTTGGATGACAATTCCAGACCCCTCAATGATTTCTAAGTGGGAGAACTTGCAAAATAGCAGGGTGTTTAAATACTAATTTTCCTCACTGTAACACGAAAACAGGTCATATTTGATCTTAACACAATATAAGGGTTAACTGAAGAGTAATAAAACAACAAATGATAGTCTGAAAGCGAGATTCACTGTAGCTCTGAATTCTGCCATTTTTGATGCCAAACCAAATCTTTGTCTCATGAGGAGTAGAAGGCTTCAAGATACAGTTGCAAATTAGCAGGCAAATGGACAAATGGTCAACAGGGCAATGACAGGACAGAAGCAGAATGTGTAAATAAACATAAGATTAAAACCATGGTTTCAGAATATTGGAAAAAAAAAAAACACATAAATATTCAATAGAGAAATAACATGTGTGTGTGTGTGTGTGTGTGTGTGTGTGTGTGTGTGTGTGTGTGTGTGTGTGTGTGTGTACAATGAGATATTAATACACAGCAGTTTTTCATGTGAGTGGCACTTTTCAAACAACTGAGTACTAAACCCAACTCCAGGTGAACTGTGCAATCTGGATGTGTATCACGATCAGTGTTATTAAACTCGGAGTTAGACCTGGATTGGCCTGCCACACTGTTTTGCTATTTTCCTGTCAGGTCTTTAAGCTGTTGTGACAGCTTTTCTACATCCACTTTGCTGCCCTTGTGTAGAGCTTTAGGACTTTTCACTGACTCATCACTGCACTGGAGATGAGCTGAGAACACATAGAATATTAAGTAGATTCTTTTTTTTACCGTGATTCATTCATGTGTAGAGAGGAAAAGAGAATGAGATGGTAAGTGCGATGGGAATAACAAAATAGGAAATATGATAATAGAGCAGAGTATCCATAAGCTGCTGGTCTTAAGGAATTTGAAGTGATGCAGTTAAAACCCCAAGACTGCATTCCACTCATTAAATCAGAAAAATCTAAATTTAAAAAAGAGTGGCTTTATTATTGAAAATTCAGTGTACAAACAAAAACCGTAAATCTGAATGCAGACACCTACAGGACTAGGATTATTTTTTTTAGATATTTTATATGAATTTATAGTTTAGAATTTTCGGTTTTATATTCTCTATTCCTGTGTTTTAATCCTTGCCTTGTTCAGCAGCAACCCTATGTTTGGTTTATTCATGGAATCACTTTATTTGAATTTTTTGACACTCTTCTTGGATTCTGCTCTGGATTTTGTTATAATCCTCCTGCACATGGATTCTCACACATCTTCTGAGTCTTTTCCATTACATTAAAAGTACAAACACTGAACCTTAAACTGTAGGTGTTTAAAAAGGAAACTGGTAGATCTATAAAATAAATAACCGATCTTTAGCATTTAAGTAAACTAGTAGAACTAAAGCCAGATAAATAAATGCATAATCATAATAACATAATTAAATGCAAAAAAAGTTTCCAATTAACAGAACTCTAACCTAAAATGCAGGATTTCAAAGTGTTATTGCAACAAAGAAGACATTACAGAGATAGCAAACATTGCAAATACATTATTCCACACCACCATGCTTATTTTTAGTAGTAATATATAAACAAATGGAACCTGCATGTGTCTCTCAAAAACAATAAAAGACTAGGTAGTTCCAAACATTTTGATAGACAATGTATATGTTGGCACACGTCTGATAACTAACTGGGAAAAAAAAGCACATGAATTAGATTTTTTTTTCTCTTTATTATTTTTTTTTCTTTAAACCCTTTTAATTACAGTTCCATTTACAACAGAAGCCATAATCAGTCATTCAATGTAAACAAGTTTGGCAATCGGGAATAACAACTCATAGTAAGTCCAACGCATCCTGTAAAACTTGTGAACAAATGAGCAAGTCACTATCAGAGGAATGAGTGAATAATAACAAAATAGTTTTTAACCAGCGAGCTCTACATTCTGGTTTATATCTTTTGGTTTAAAAATAATCAGAAATTAAAATCAAATCCAAACAACCACACAAACTAAAAACATTTTGGCATTAGCTTTTTATGTTGTTGTACTTTTCACTATTTTATCTTCCAGTATATTTTACCCACAACACATTCATTTTTTGGACCATTTTTTTCTTAAAAAAGTTTCTTTGCATTCACACAAAAAAAGTTTTGGAAAGATGAATATGCCAATTATGCAAAATCTCTCTCTCTCTCTCCCTCTCCCTCTTCCTCTCCCTCCACTCTCTCTCTCTCTGTGTGTAATGCAGTTATTGCTAAAGAACAAGCCTGTATACTGCTGGTCTATTTCGCATATCACTATACCATTATATTTTTGCTCTGTGTACTCTGTGTTTCAATGAATGGTTTAAAAAAAATAATACACATATATATATATATATATATATGAAAGATCTCTGTCTGGTCCATCACATTACTCACCCATAGATGTCTGATATGCTAAACGCTGAGGGATGTAGCAGAGTGTTAGGCATTTTTAACATTTTATCCCACAGCAGCCTCTGATGGCTTCAAATCCTTACTTCAGTTCAGTTTTTTATTTCACATTGGGCTTTGTCAACAATCAACCTTACAGAAACCAGTATATGGATTAAGATTTGTATGCATAAATCGATAAAGGCTCTTTCGGTATGTGGAATAAGACGAGTGCTGTAATTTCTTTGTGGTCCTCTCACATCATTGGGTATCTTACTGAGTTTCCCAGTCTGAACGTTTTACACTAAAAATAACCAAAGTTAGTGGTTTGAGAAATAGCTTAAAGAGAAGTTAAAACATTCTGCCCACACATTCATGAGAAGTGTCAAACTGGTAGACAAGTGCTAACACCCATATAAGAATTTAAAGACACCATTCAAATATTTTTTATACACTTGGTCCTCATACTTGGTTTTGATAATCACACTCAAAACCCTGCCAGGTTAGCTCATATAAACTAGCTAAAATCTGTTAAAATACAATTGCATATATGGATCACCAATTAATCCCTTCCATTTCCATGTTTTTTTTACACATGAACTTAAGAGAACATCTGCATAAATACAGCCCCTATTGGTGGACTTGCTAAACCATGAAAATGATAGCACATCCCAGTAATAATGATGAACATTAAGAATGGTTAAAGTTAAATCAGTTATAGTTTATATGGGGTGTAAATTATGCAGATGAAACCTCTTTGTCACACTTGCCATTATAAATGCTTATGGTATTATTTATACTGGGCATGCTTTCAGTCACATCACGAGGTGATAAAATGAGGAAGCACATACATTATGTCAGTGAAAATAACAGGGTTAATTTGTGAGGGGAAAAAACTCAGCTCATGGCCTAAAGGACTAAACAGAAAAATACAGTGGTAACCTGACCTACGAGTGAATTAATGTACGCGTTTTCCAAGGTACGAGTCGTCACTCGGTCGAATTTTTGCTTTGTTACGCGAGCAAAAAATTGAGGTACGAGCTTGAGACGCCGTTGCTAGATAGCAAAGACTGTGAGTGAAAAGGTAAAAAATGTTAAGTTTAGGGATACGTAGTGCACAGTAGTGATAGCAATAAACGTGTTTTCCCTCCTTCTCCGCTTATCTCCTCTACACTCCACCTCTGCCAGAGTCTTCATTAGCTCAAGTCGTCTCATCTCTAATGTAAGTACACTGTACAAAACCTTATTACATCTTTACATACTCCTTCTATTATGTTTTTATACAATATTTGTTATTTAGAAATGTATTTTTCCTTATTTAATAACATGAAACATACAAAATGGGGTGGTATTTTGAGGGTTGGAACGGATTTAGGGCATTTTAAGTGTTTTCAATGGGGAAAATTGATTTGAAGTGCGAGCAAATTGAGCTACGAGCTCGGCCACGGAACGAATTAAACTCGTAGGTCAAGGTACCACTGTATTATCAAAATTACAAAACAAGAGAAGGGTGCATTGACAGAATCTGAAAATCTCAGGCTTAACAATGTAAGAACAAGCAAACAAAAATAAATGAAACTGAGTGAGGGGTATATACACAGATCAGCCATGACATTACATCTACTGACAGGTAAAGAGAATAACACTGAATATTTCAATTCAGTGGCACCTGGGTGGGATATATCAAGCAGCAAGTGAACAGTCAATTATTGGATTTAATGTTTTGGAAGCAGGAACAATTGTAATGGCTAGACTACTGGGTCACTGATGCTCCAAAACAGCTCAAAATATGCAATAGTTAGTACCTACCAAAAGTGTTCCAAGGAAGGACAACTAGTTAAACAGCCACAGGGCCATCAGGGACTGGTATGATGAATCACGTTTTCTTTTACAACACGCAGACGGCCAGGTGTGTAAATGTATCTTACTTGGGGAAGAGATGGGGGCAGAATGCATGGAAAGAACCCATGCAGAAACGTTCTCCTGATAAGCCTTCAATTCAGGCATTCACTTGGATTGACACATACCACCTACCTAAACATTTTTGTAGACCAAATAAATTTCATAATAGCAAAGGAATTCTCTATAGGCAGTGAGCTCTTTTATCAGGGTAATGCATCCTGCCACACTGCAAACAGACTTGGCCTCTAAATGTCCCAGATCTCAATTTGATTGAACATCTTTGGGACTAACAAGTCCCATCCACCTTGCAATTTACAGAAAATAAAAATAAATCTGTTGTTAAAACCTTAGTGCCGTATCCCACAGCACACCTTTTTTTTTGTGTGAGTCCATGTCTTGACTTGTCAGAGCTGTTTTGTTAGCACAAGAGAGACCTTCACAAGGTAGGAGGAAAAGAGGAAGGCCAAGAAGGAGGTTCATGGATGTGGTGAGGGAAGACATGCAGGTAGTTGGTGTAAAAGATTTACAGAAAATAAAAATAAATCTGTTGTTAAAACCTTAGTGCCGTATCCCACAGCACACCTTTTTTTTTGTGCGAGTCCATGTCTTGACTTGTCAGAGCTGTTTTGTTAGCACAAGAGAGACCTTCACAACAGGCAGCTGATTTTAATGTTATGGTTAATACAAGTGTGACTGAGGATAGAATAATCCACAGGGAGGATGAATCAAATGGAATAGGTAAGTGGAGTAAGTGTGGTTAAGGGCAGAGGATTTGGTGTTCTAGGATAAGCAAAGACATGAGAGTATGTGTGGATTTCAATATATAACTTCAATAAAGTTTAAGCACCAGTTATAAACTTTTCATTGGTTTACGGCTTAAAACCTTATTATGCACCATAAAAACACTGCAGTGCTTTGCATAAGCATTCACCCCCTTGAACTTTCCTACATTTTATAGTGTTTATGAACTGAAATGTTTCATGTTTCATTGAATTGTAGTTTGCATTAGAAAAGAAGTAGTATGTAAGGAGTAGTGAAACTGTAACGTTTTAACTCTGTAAACTAAAAGAATGTACTGTATATAGTTGTTTTTTTTTTTTTTTTTATTCTATTCTAGTATTTTCATCCCGAACACATTTAATCTGGGCAGTTCTTGAAATGTGGACAGACAAATTTTTTAACATCTATGCTAGGTACAATAAATGTGGTAGTATTTTAGGATGTAACATCACCCATGTTTAAAAAAATCAATTATGTTCATCAACAGGATTACTTTCTATATATAAAATACACTGCCCGTCTAAAAAAAAAAAGTCTCACAATAATATTTTGTTGGACCACCTTTAGCTTTGATCATAGCACACGAATGTGCGATAAGCTTCTGCAATGTCCCAACATATATTCCAGAGATGCAGTAATTTTTCACCAAGATCTTGTATTGATGATGGGAGAGTCGAACGACTGCACACAGTCTTCTCCAGCTTTTCGAAAGATTCTCAATAGGGTAAAGGTCTGGACTCTGTGGTGGGCAATCCATGTGTGAAAATGATCTCATGCTCCCTGAACCACTCTTTCACAATTTAAACCCGATGAATTCTGGCATTGTCATCTTGGAATATGCCTGTGCCATCAGAAAGAAAAAAGTCCATTGATGGAATAACCTCGTCATTCAATATATTCAGGTAGTCAGCTGACATTATTCTTTGGGCACATAACGTTGCTGAACTATGACCTGACCAACTGCAGCAACCCCAGATCATAGCACCGCCCCCACAGAATTGTACAGTAGGCACTACGCATGATGGGTGCATCAGTTCATCTGCCTCTCTTCTTACTCTGATGTGCTTATCAAAAAAATGGAAAAGAATAAATCTGATCTCATCAGACCACATGACCTTCTTCCAGAGTCCAATCTTTATGCTCCCTAGCAAATTGAAGTCTTTTTTCCAATTAGCCTCACTGATAAGTAGTTTTCTTGAGGCTACACAGCTGTTTAGTCCCAATCCTCTGAGTTCCCTTCGCACTGTGTGTAAATGCTCTTACTTTCACTATTAAACATAGCCATGAGTTCTACTGTTGTTTTTTTAACATTCGATTTCACCAAACGTTTAAGTGTTCGCCGATCACGATCATTCAGGATTTTTTTTCGACCACATTTCTTTCTAGAAGATGGTTCCTTACTATCCTTTCAGTTTTTAATAATTAGTTGAACAGTTCTTAACCTAATTTTAGTAGTTTCAGCAATCTCCTTAGATGTTGTCTTCGCTTGCTGCATGCCAATAATTGACCCTTCTAAAACAGATAAACATTGTTTCCACAACCACAGGATGTGTCTCCCGACACGGTTGTTTAATGAGAAGCTACTCACTCCATATGAAACATATTCATCCATGCAGTAATTATCCAATGGGAGGCTCTTACATCTTGGCTTAGTTAAATCCAGGTGGATTTGACTGTTTTTTTGGATGAGCAGTGTATATAAAAAACAAAAATAAAAATAAACTGTTGGCTGCAAAACATAGAATGTTCTTAACACGTTATCATTATTATTGGCTTGTTTTGTGTAGACTCATGACATGATCAAGTTAAATTCAGTCCCAGATTAGCAACACTACGAACTGTTGAAAGTTTAAAGGGGGTAAATATTTATTTAAGACCAATGCAATACCAGTAAACTAGATTAATTGCCTCTATTTGTATTAAAGGTTAAATTGGAATAAAGAAGGAAGGAAAGGAGGAAGGTTATAAAAAAGAAACGGTGGTTACACACCTAAGAACGCTGTCATGACTGATTTAATTTTTATTATCAAATAGCTTTTTATTTATGGAAACTTGTAGACAATAAATTGCAAATTGTAGCTCAATGGTAGCCTTGTATTTTAATATTTTTAATATCAAGCATTTTGTATTTTGTCGATGTCAAACAATTACAGTGCATGTTACTGCCCGGATATCATATGGCATATGGCAGGTATATGGCATATAGAGATGATTGCATTTTCCCATGATTTAGGTGGGGAGACTGGCACTAGTTTCAAATGTCAATAATGTATATATATAGGCTTTAATTAGGGTTCATTTAACAGAGAAAGTTAAAAAGAGTTAAAATAGTGTCAAAAACAAATATTTCAATAACCAAATATATCAGTATGTCAGAATAAGCACCAGTTAGAGTTTTTCAGTGTTTATCCAGTGAACCTTATTATAATGCACCATAATTAGCACCTACTGTAAACCTCCCAACTTCGACACACAGAATCAAACCGGTTTTAAGAAATATTTAGAGTTTAAGGTTTCTTCTTTTTTTTTTCTTCCCCTGAAGGAGTGCTGGCCACATTTCCATCTCGAACGACACCAAACTATTAAAGAAAGTGATTCCACTTGTACTTCATTATGGTTCAGACCACCAGTCCAGTTTTCTTTTGGAACTACTGGGTTTTTTCTGTGTGTGCTTTCTTTCTATCTAATTCCTAACATAAAAAATGGCTCATTGACTTTTCCACTTTCACCCTGCTGAGGAGCAGAAGAAGTGTTAAAAAGCGCTTTTTGTAACCCTGGAATGTTAAAAAACGTTATGGTAAAAACTGCATTTAAGAATTGCTCTAATTGCTCTAATGTCAAGTGCAAAGTGGGAATCACATTTTGCAAACTGTGACAGAATGTTTACAGATTTAGCATCCTGCAGCAGGAATAAAGTGGGCTATTGGTACCCAGATAGTTCACACTATTTTGGAAGTGAACTAGGTTGGTGGTCCTCTGTGTCTTCACACAACCATGGTTACATATATAATCTACCATTTCTAAATGGCAGCTATTATGGGATTTAGCTCCACTGTGTCCTTTTGTTCAAGAGAAAAGAAAGTCTGTCTGAGATATTAAACTTCTTGACAGAGGTTGAGACAAGTGTATGAAGCTATAGCCTATAGCTGTTCAATTTGCATAATGCTGAACTGATTTAACAACAAGTCTAAACAAGTTTTCAATGATGAAGCTCTGCTCACAGTCCCCTAATCTGCTGTGATGGTCAGTATCTCAAGGAGTTTTGGTAAGAAGTTGTTATTTAGGGTGCACTGATGCAGAGTTCAAGAAAATTTTTCTACTTCAGAATGTAAAATGGGACATGGTATGGCATCGTGAACCACACATGCTCAAAGACCATTTAGGGTACAAAGTTCAAAATTAATACAATTTAAAATATAAACCTTATTAATGGTATCAGCAACAGTAATGTGTACATAGATTGGATCAATAATTCAATACATTACCAGGACAAATGTAGGAACCTGGAAATAACAATTATTATTCAATTTGACATGCAGCTGAATCTATTCAAATTATTTCATAATTTAGCCAGTACTAAAAATACAACCATTCAAATCAACGTTAAATAATAGCACAAGGCTATTATAGCTGTGGTATGTAATTTCTTTGTGGGGATCTGGACACTATGAACTTTTGGTTGACATTCTAATGTAAGTAGACTCAAAGGTTGTGACATGAAATGCAGTATGAGTGCAAAAGTTTGAATTACAACCATAATATAATAATAATTAGAAATTAATATTATATTAAGCGTTAACAGAGTAGTTATATACTGAAATAAAAAAAAAATAGAAGGAGTGAATAAATGGATACTTGTGTGAAAAGTTATTAAACATAATTTACCAGTGCATTTCTAATGTATGTCTGCCTAAACCTGTCTATATTAGTAGGGTACTTTGTCATTCATCCATTCACAAACTGATCAATAAAAGATGAAGCCTCAAATAGATTCATTTGCAAAAATGTGGGCCTTAACATAAATTTAATAGTGTGTGTGTGTGTGTGTGTGTGTGTGTGTGTATATATATATATATATATATATTAGGGGTGTAAAAATACACATATTTGTACTGGGTGCACATGTGTACCGAATGCAATCCTTTTTACGCACAAAACATTTTCCTCAGGAACATATTAAGTGGCGGCCCGAAAGTTTGTTTAGTCTCCACCTCACACTTTGAGCGCATTGTTTTATTATTATTAACTTTTAAACATACACAACAATACCAGGTGTATAAAAAAATACACTAGACTTAGCACAGTGTCACTGTGGCTACACACTCCATACCTATAATATACATAAAAATGATGAGGAATCCATAGCGTGCACTATGCATCCTTTAGTTTTTTATGTTCAGTTTTAAAAATTTCTCTAAAAGGAGAAAATCCTGACAATTCTACGTCTCAAGAAAGTGAATGAATGAAGAATGGAAATAATAAAGACATCTGTTAAAGTTTGCTGAAATAAGTAGAAGAGTTAATTAGAACATATCTTTAAAAGATTAAATATTAAATGTTAAACACACTTAATTTTTTCATTTATTAAATTGTATTTATTAATTTTTTCCAATTTATTTGTTTACTCAGTTTGATCAATCTAATAAAAACATTATTGCATTAAATTGATTTGTTCTATTTTATTTGTGTAACATTTTATAAAAGATTATTTGATATATAATTTAACCAAGCAGGCATTTTATTTGAATTGTTTTAAAAATGTAAACTGTTCAAAAAAATTGATGATCACAATTGTTAATAATAAATACATTCATAAAAAATGACAATTTAAACCTGATTTAAAATGGAGGTTCGTATCGAACCGTGAATTTTGTGTGCTTTTACACCCCTATATATATATA
>MU570217.1:1365442-1380607 GCA_024362625.1 Silurus asotus
ATATATATATATATATATATATACACACACACATACATACATACATACATACATACAAACATACACATACACACACACACACATACACACACACACACACATACACACACACACACACACACACACACACACACACACCTTGGGAATCAACGCTCATTTGCTAGCAACTTCACCAACACACAATAAGGACACTTACATATATGTATGCAGTGTTTTGAATCCTTTTGAACTGATTCCTGCTTTGAACAAAGATTATTTGTAGTATGTGACCTCAGGCGACTTTTCAGTGAATCCTAGTGCTATGCAGGTGATTGCAGGTTTAATGTGCAGGAAGTGACCTATTATCATACAAAAATAATGTTGTAGCCAAACATACATGTTTATATATGGAATGAGCAATAGTATTAGTATTCAATAGTAGCATTTAATGATATATTTTAGTTTTGCCCAGTAGCCATTTTCCTACCTTTTCCAACTTATTACTGTTATTACTTATTACTATTATCTTTAACACTTCATCAAGGTAGAGAGAATGACACTTTTGGTTTCTTTGTTGTTGTTTTTTTTTTTCAAACCCTCTAACCACTATAAAATAATAGTTAGAAATATTATTTATTTTTTTTAGGATAGCTGACCAGCTAGCTATTGTCAGCAGCACCCTTTAACACAAAGCCTTTTTATGACTTTGCAAGTGGAAAATAACACCAACAGACGAAATGATGAAAAGGCAGCACAGACTTAAAATTTTAACTATTGGAGTGCATTGTGGGAATGCACAGAATTTTTTAAAGATTTAGACATAACTACAAAATAGTACACTCCAACAGTGGTGTACTAGGCAGAGAACAGAGTTTCAGAAAAAAAAACAGACAGAGCACTTAGAAATTAATGAAGCCTCTCGGATTAGTGGAGAAACATGTTCAAGATTACACGTGTACGCAGGAATGTGTTTAAAAGTGATTTTGGGCGCTTGAGAGTGGGCCTGTGTAAACAGGTCATGTTATAGCAGCACGTGCAGGTGACAGGATGAGTAATCGTGCATTTCATAGTCGCGTCTGGGCTTCCGGTATATATATCTCTATACTATCCGCCCTCTCGGAGACTGAGCTTTGGCGAAACGAAGCAGCTCGTTTGGCGGCCATTAGCCTGCGTCGAGCCTCCTGCCTTTGTCGGTCCTGAAGATCCAGAGACCGGTCACGTGTCAGTCCGGCACCGCGTCCTTTAGGTGGCCTTTTCACTGCTGGTGGAGGCCACTTTCTTTCCTAGAAGAAAAACACAAGATAAATCACTTTTCTACAAAACAAAATTCAAATAAAACAGGTTTACATTTTGTGCTTGCATTTTGAGAAAGAAGCTCTAAATTGTAAGTTGTAAATTGTAAATATACGGATGCATCCGAAACCATAAAACATACTATTTAAGCCACATAAAAACACCAACATATAAACTACAGATTAGCAGTAATCTAAATTGGATTGGTATTAACATTTAACTGTGTTCTCAACATTGTTTCAGAAATTAATTAATGCTATTTTTGGTTCCTGTTGGTGGGCGAGTGATGGGTTATGGTTTATTTTTATGATTTAACATGTAAACCTCACTTAGATAATAAATTGAGATCTTTCATAAAAATCTTTTTTACCATGTACTTGTTTTATAAAATATGACTGCGTTCAGGTGGCTCAGGGGTTACAAGCCTCCTTTTAACAAAGGCAAAGAAAATTATATTTCTGTACTAAAATAAGGCACTTTTTGTAATAATTACGCTGCTAGTTTATAAATTTTTACAGACTACATACAGCTGATGGATATTAGTCATCTGGCTAAATCTGTCACATATTATAAATACAGTTGGTGATCAATTGATCTTGTTGAATAAATGAGGGAAAACAGAAGAATAGGATCACTACCAAATTTTCAATTATACTGGTTAATGTCAGATCACAGTCGAACTCCAGCAAACGCCCAAAACCATAAAACATGGCCGCAGTGGACTATGCCACCCATAATCTATTTTATAATCTAATAATTTCTGTTTACGTTTATGTTATTGTCTAGTCCCATTTATCCCTAGTCTCTATTCACGTGACCTCACTCTGTTTAACCACTGTGATTTTATTGGATTATTTTGCCTAAAATGGTCAAATTAAAGACTTTTTACCTGCATTTGCATACACATTTCCTTGTCATTGATTACATTCATTTTTTCAATAACCTTAAAAGGAACCCTTGGGAAATCCAGCAACCTGTCAGCTTAAGTGTAGCAGAACTATGGACTTTTATTACTCTCTGAACGGGTCTATTACAAAAGCTTGTTATAGACAGTGAGGCCATTACTCTTTTCGGCGTAATAAATAATAAATGAAGAAATGCTAAAACAGTAAACTGAAATAGTAATTAAATAAAACAATACTGGAATCAGGGGACTTGGAGAATATGTCTTTAAAGTAACAGGACTGATGGTAGTCTACTCAAATATTGTCGAATGTGTTGCATTATGATAAACATAAGGTGTACATTCCTCCTACTAAATCTATTATTGTTTGTTGTTTTGGAAAGATTGTTTTTTTTTCCTCTCCCATATTTTTATGGCCTCTTCTTACTACTGTATTTGTTACTTTCCAGAACTTTATAGTTACAGTAGCTGTAATAAGAAATCTGAAAAATAAAATACTGTAGCTCAGTGACTACAACTATACTCTATAGCATGTATGCAATAAAACACAGAATAACACCTTCTGACCAATAAGTTTTAGTTTTTTTTTTCATTTCCTGAGAAGTGCAAACATACATATACCACAAAACATATATGAAGCAACAGGCTATTCCTAGCTTCTACCTTTCTGAAGATACCAATGAGCTGTGCACTTTTACAGGCAGCAGGAAAACAGAGGCTTTTTTGTAATAAAGTAAAGAAAGTCATTTTATAAATGATCTAATGAACTGGCCTTCTCTTCCGGTTCCTCCACGGTCCTCCATTCATTTCTCTTGATCTTCTGCAATTCATTAAACTTGGCTGTGACGTCATCAACGGACAGCTGCAGCAGATCCCAGAATCCAGCCAGATCCTGAGCTGTGGGTCGGGGCATTGCACTAGGGTCCTACAGGACGGCACAAGACAAAATATGCAGCTAAAAAGGATTTCAGTTATACTGGTCGTTTTAAGAAATCTGTAATTAATTTTTAATTAAGTAATAGTTAATTTCTTATGGGGATGGCCTAGAGTACAAAACGTCTTATATGAGGAGCGGCTGGTTATAAGATTTGAAATAGTTAGCAGTGAAACTGTGGGAAATCAGGTCATATATGCTGAGTGATATTTAAACATTATATTGAAAATATGGAAATAATTTGTGGAGGATTAATCAACGATCTATGTAAAATTCACAAGTTTCAGAGAATACATCTATTAAATAAAATAAATAAAAAATTAAGGGACAAATGATTAACCATGATTTTAGATCATAAAAAAAATGATATAAAATGACTACAGATTATAAAGCGAGATCGTTTAAATGATGACCAAAACCAAACATAAAATCAGATTATCAAATACTTATAGAGCATCACTGTAGCATGTTTTATCTTCGGTCTATTACTTTAATTTTATTAAGATTAAGCCTAGGCTTTTAAATTGACTCCTTGCTTATTAAATAACTCCTTGCTTATTATTCCATTAGTGGATTTTCAGGTCTGAGAGATGACATCTTGTGAGAGAAAAATATTGTGCAAAAGCTAATTAGAAAGAAAAAGCAATTAAAAAATTGTAAATCTCAGAATACATGTGTTTTTTTGAACAAATTCTAACACTTAAATTTTAAGTAACATTTTACACCATGCATAGTAAACACCTTTTTGAGAAATTTTAACTAAGGATGTGGATTAGCCAGCTTTTAGTTCAAAACAGGTCAAAATTGTGCTCTTAGGTGTTGCAGTATATTAAGAGCCCTGCATTAAAACCTGCTTTCTTAAAACCCTTACTCTGTTACCACTATATATGGTATTATTCTTACAATTCTTGCTATTATTATCATCATTACTTAGTATAGTAATATTGGCATTGGTTTTCTGGCTATTGTTATTACTGCTGTTATTAAATGGATTTAGGGACAAACTGCAGCTCTGTAATTAGCATAATTAATTTAGATGAATATTGGCAAATATGAACTGTTTTTATAAATCCCTTTCATATCATCTATGTTCATAAAAATGTATGTGGCAATATGACATGTTTTATATTCCAAATAATACATTTATTATGTTAAGACTCTTTATTATACATTAGAGAAGGTATTTTTTTCTTCACACCCACAGTGTGTTATATGCTTTAGATGTTACTTTCTAATTCTTATTTATGCTTGCTATAAAAATATAATCATTATACTGTCAGCAACACAAGCACACAGGAAGGGGGTGGGCAAAATTGAATCCTCATTTCTATCTGTTTTTATATGGAAGGCCGAAACGACTATAATGTAAGCACAATACAATATGCTTATTGGAGCATTACCACAATCAAATAATAATTTTATAGACAAAACATACTAAACAAATGTTGCATCTTTTTCAGAGTGTATATGACAAGATAAGATGAACTAAGCTTGTTCTTACCAGGTTTTGCTCACAAAGCCAGTAAAACTGCTGAAATTTTTGTGACATGAGAAGTTGTGCACTTCCAACAGCACTACGGATCTTTCCTAAAACTGAGACACAGTTACGAAACATAGTGGGAAAGGTTTTTATGAAAGCAAAAATAACAGAATATTAAATCTTAGTTCTGTTCAGCATTATATAATACTGTTACGTTTATATGTATCTGGATTGTGTGAATAGGTCTGTGTGTGTGTGACTTACTCTCTTCAGTTAGCTCATGCTCCTCAGCCTCACGCTCCATCTCTTTACACCAGGCCTCCATGCGCTTGGTCTCGTTGTGCAGAAGTTGCATGTACCAGCTGCCATCAGCACGCACTGTTGCCACCTGACCTGCTTCTGGTTCTTCCGTTTCCTCGACCCAGGCTGGGGCACGTGGGCTCGGTGGCCCACTTGTAGCTCGGTAATCATCTCGGTAGGTGAAGATGCCCTGTGTTCGCACAGTGCGTGTGGCACTGTACTGCGCAGGAGAGCTTGGCTCTGAGTGCCTCTGAAAACCACCAAACTGCACGACCTTATCCTCCACTGATCGGAACATCTCGTGCTCTACATCAGCCTGCACTGCTGCTGTCACGCTGTTCGAACGCTTAAAACGCCCATGGCTGAAAAAAGACGCACACACACAATCATTGTTATTATTATGATTATTATGATTATTTTTATTATTATTAATAGTGTTAAGGACACTAGCCTCACCGTTTCTCACCCTCCACCTGAATGCCCACTGACTGATACTGTGGTAGACCTCTACTCTCTGCTTCTGAGTCTGTGACTCCTTCCACCTAAATAGGAGAGTAAAAGAGGAACAAAGAAACAATCAACTAAGTGATCTAACATTCAACGGCTCCTCACTGATTTAACAGAATGGCATTTGTTCTGATGCCATGACATTGCGAGTTTGAACTGCACCAATGTCACAGTCTGTCATGGCCAGAAGTACAGTATAATAGCGCATAATAGGCTTTGCTCTCTGGGTGGAAAGAATGGTATTATTCTGTATCATTACTCTCATGCATGCTTATAAAGAGTCATAATTGTGGGCAAGAAAAGACAGTTAGCACTGTCCTATACTTTGGCAGCTCCATGACACTGGTTTGAGCAGCTGTTGTGCCTCCTCTGAGACCTACAGCCCTTGCATTCTATAATGGGAAGAAGTGGCTAGTAAATGGGATTTGTCAATAATAAAAAAATAAATTTTCAAATGGAGAAAAGATAATATTCAAACAATTTAATCTTCTCCCATTAATGCCAGACAAGCTAGTCAACGTGGGCTAGGAATGTGTGGAAGATAGATGATAAATGTGGCTGAAAAATGTGTCCTGAGACAATAAATTAGAAGGAAAACATCATTAACCACACAAGTGATAAAAAATTTAACAATATAATGTATCAAATCATAAACAGTACCTTGTACTCTAATTATAACCAGTCATATCCAGTGATTGCCATTTAGGCTTAAATCAGTGTTTATGGTATTATTTATATTATTATTATTATCATTATTATTATTAATAATTACAATTTACACATTGGGATAATATTAATTATTGTGGCAGTATAATAATTTTGTAGTATATTAATAGTATATTTAGATACACAGAAAGACCATAGATACATGATGATCATATATAAATACAGGTGTAATTTGTATACCTGTATCCCTATAGATGAACGTGGCGTTTTTAGGTATTCCTCTGCCTTCGACACGAGCACGGCCTTATCACAGGTCTGCACTGATGTATAGCTGCCTGTGGATACCAGCCGTCTGCCCTCTGTGGCCAATGTGAGCGCCTTGGCACTGTCCAAGCTCTCTGTGGAGACGTACTTCCCCCAGACATCTCTGCTGCGGGGCAAACGGGGTAAACGGCCTTCTTGATATGCATCCTGCATGGACTCTGTGCTACTCTGAGCTGTGACTGAAATCAGTGGCTTTGTTACACTTCGTGGAGGAACTGGGGGAGGTGTTTTCTTATAGCTCGGAGTGAACGTCACTGCTGGTTCTGGATATCAAAAGAAAGTGGGACAAAACATGGGTCATATGATTATTACACTGCGTTATAATGAGAAAAGAATTTTAAGGATCCAAAATCACAATCAAAAGTGGCAGGTGTACAGTATATGCAGGATATTTTGGCATTTGGCTGCTTGTGCAACAAACCTGATACTTAATAGATATAAAATACACACATAACTATCTCTGCACCCAAATTAAACATGGTCAGCTTAGATATGTTTGGTGTTGATTCTCAAGTTTTGCACTGGAATATTAGACTAATAAATAATATGTGCTTAAATTTACAATTTACAGAATTCCACAAAATTCCACATGAATCAGGCAAATAACATTTATCCATTGAAGACATTTTGCCAAATTTTACAGATGTGTTTTCTAGTCTGTTTTTCTTATTTGAACCAGCGTATTGGTTTCTTCTTTGGCTTGTCCCACGTGCTATATTCAATCTGGTTTCCTGGATTCTGACTTCTCTATGATTACTAACTTCATCTAAAATGAGATTCTGTTTTGGATGACTCAGATTAAGTATGACTTGAATGTGGCTTCTCAGGACATATCCAGCTGCTTTATCAAATCTCAAGAGCAAAAAAAAAACTTTTCAATCTTTCCTAGAATGGTCATGCTGAAAGCAATCTTACAGCTCTCAAACACAAACCACAAAAGTGCACTCTGCATGGGTCTTCCTTAGAAATATGACCATTTGCCAAGATCATGTAGGGTGCTTACTGATGCAGTGTTCCCTACTATTTGCCTGCTCTTCCAGACATTACTTGTGCGCCACTGATCAAATCGCCCTCGTCATCCCTTCTATCGTCACTTACAGTAACTATAATGAGCTCCAACAAACCTACTGATCGTTTGGGAACGGATCCCAGAAAGTAAATGATCATCTGGTTTGCATCAAACTAAACACACACCTTCCATTGTCTCATGTCAGAGAGTGAATGGAATGAACCTGCACTTAAAACAATAATAGATATCCATCTAAATGAACCGATCATCTTTTCGAGCTTAATGAATTGATGATTTTGAATGAGGGATATAGTAACCAGTTTTTATTTTTTCAGGTGGATATTTGTAATTACACCCAAAAGCCCTCAATCCAAGCACAGCCCTTTGACAATATAGTAATATCAGAATAAAGTCATTAATATGTATGGACATGGATCATGCCAATTGTTTTGTGAAAAATTATTTTCACTAAAATCATTTTCATGTAAGATTCTATAAACACTGCAATATGCAATCACTGGATTAGGTGAGTGTACACATCATAAAGCTATTTAAGAACAAAAAATAATCACAAAATATCCTCTAAGATTATGCTGGTGTCAAGTTCTGATTATTTTCCCACATTCATTGACACTGGGACAGCTGGAAACTTTATGGATGAGAAAGTAGCCAAGTAATTACATATTCTTGTAGTTCCTCTAAACAGTTTAATGAATATTCATGCTCTGAATTGGAGCCCCAGCGAAAAGGGAATGGAATGGCAACTCACAGCACCATTCCAGTAATCATGCCTCCAGGAAATTTGCACAGTGAAACCATTATGATCCACATCAAATCTCTTTCACATCTCCTTCCCCTAAAACAGACCCTGATTCAAATTTCTGCTTACTATTAAAGACTTAATAGGCTAAAAAGCAGCAACCTTCATATCATTGCCACAAAGAATACAAGACCCCTGCTTATCATTATTGTAAGTAGTCTCTGAAACATGTGCTACTAAGGAGTATAGAAAGGAGGCCTGGGTCTGGGGATACATTTGTTCCTCCACTTATTCATCACTAGCAGTATTATAATTTTTCTTAAAATTATGAACATTATCCTGAACTTCGTGACAGTAAATTATTGCCAACTTTTATCCCTCAGACCTATCCTCTTATAGCATCATGGCTATTCACCAAAATATTTCCTGTGCCCTCTACTCTACTGAATGCATAAGAAGCCAGCAAACCGGGGAAGAAGCACACATCCATCTTTAACATGAAATGAGAGGGAAAAGGAATCAACCAGACAAGAGACAGAGGGTGGAAGTCACTAACATAAATGTGTTAGGTGGGCAAGAAGCTATGAATCAGTGAGTGAAAAAGAAATTGCAAACTAGAAATGCAGACTAGTCACCAGTAGAACCCTTGACATGAATCATACAAAGAAGGCGAGAGAGACAGAGAGAGAATATGAATCACAGCACAGATTAAAATAGAACTAAATGCTGCTTGTACATTGAAAACTTCTCCCTATTTAACATGGCTATTACAAATATCTGAAGCACAATGGTTTGGCATTTGCTCTAACATGTTTTTTTGGTATATTCTAATAAGAGAAATGGATTGTAATGTATTATTATTATTGTTATTATTTATAGTTGTAATGATAGTAGTAGTTTATGTTTTCTGTGCTTCGTGAAAGTGTGTTTTATATATTTATTTATTTAAGCAATTTCATCAGAAATTAGCCAATAATCCAGTAGCACATTCTCTTGTCATTCTTCTAAGCATGACATTATATGCAAAGACAGTTGCTGTAACGTTACACTTTTAATTTTATTAAAAAAAAAAAAAAAACACCTATGCTATAGAAGCATTTGAAAAAGTTAAAAGGAATTCACCAGGTCCCGGAGTTAACATATTTTTTAACACACCCTGATTTACCTACTGATGTGTCAATTGTGGCAAAAGCAGATGTGTATAAAGAGTAAAAGGAATGTTATATAGGTATATAGGAAGTGGATGAATGACAGAAACAAAGAACAAAATCCTGGAACGTAGAACACCTGTAACACCTGTAATGAACAAGAACAGACAATAGACACAGAGAGATGAATAGTGATTGGAGAGTCTATACACAAAAGGTAATTAACACACAATAGCGATTCTGTTGCAGAAACACACGGCTTGGTGCAGTGGCTGATGGGAAGTGTGGTCTTATGGTATAATCCAGACATTCAGCAGCAAGGCCAATGTAGCTGAAAAATCATTACCCATGCCTTTGTTATGGGCCTTTAGTTCTTTCCATGAATTAGTGTGGCATTTCTGTTTCCTAGTATATTCCTAATAAAATAACTAAGTCATCACCTCATGGCCATAACCATACGTATGCAGATTGTTATGGAAAACGCATTAATTCCTTTACTGTATTGGAATGCAGAGTTGAGCTGCTGGCAGTTGGTATCTACAAATAACAAGCACTGATATTGGCAGTGCAAAGTCAGACGTAGAAGCACTAAAGGTGACAAATAATGATGACTTACATCAACACCACGGCTACAGAAACCATACACGCGACACTAAACCAACAATAAGAGACACAGCAATAAAGTACAATGTCTCTCTGGAATTGTTAACGAACATGAAAAGTTGGTTGATGCAAATGTCAATGCTAGGTATAAAGGACTCAGCGTGCATATTGAGAAATCCTTCTCGCTGGAGAACAGAGCCATCCTAATTATGGATGCCGTCTTCAAATAGCAGATTCCTGATGAGTAAGTTGAGGAACATAAAAAAAAGACTTAAAATGAAGTCCATCTGTGCTGAACTGTCAGCGAGTGTACTGTATGTGCTTTACTCATTGTGAAATAAACCTATTAAGAAGACAGACAAAGTTTTTACCTGGCGTTGGTTCCTGTGTTCGTTCAACATTACAGGCAGTAGGCAGGCGAAACTGGATCCCTGGAAGCAACAGTGCAGTTATTAGATAGGCAGTGCATATGGTACTTAGTTTTGGTACTTTAACATCTTACCTTCTTTATTCTTTTAATTAACGAAATTCACTTTTCACCACACTTTCACAATCTGACACCGGATGATTGCAGCAAATGCATTTCACAGATGTACTAAACTGCCATGCTTAAATGCAAACATTTCCTTTAGTATTTTGCTGAAATCACTGGTGTAAGATATGCAAAGAAAGATAGGATAAACCCCAATCATATTATATGCAGAAGCATTTAGTCTGCAGATTTTAGATTTATCTGATAGTATTTAAAGTGTTTAAAGTGTAAAATAATATGAAAAAAAATCTAAAAAGGTTTTTTCTTAAATAAAAGTGGATAACAAACTCAAATGTAAAAACTTGAAAAAAATTATGACTGAACAAAAAAAAATCGATATAAAGACACTGCACAGACACTGTACAGTCATGTGAAATGAAAATACACACTCTTTTTGAATTTAATGGTTTTACATATCAGGACAGAATAAAATCATCCCATTGTTAGCGGGCTTTAAATAAGATAACTACATCCTACAACAAGAACAAAAATATGCAACAAATTACACCAAGTCATTATTTATTGTACATAAAGTAGAGACAGGGAAAGGCCATGTGTGAAAACACTTAGCACAGTTTTACTGCTTTAGTAGTACCTAAGATCTAGCACCTAGGTGCTGCTTATCAAAAGCCCTTGATTAATTGAAGTGTTCAGCAAGTATGACCACTTCCATAAAATTCCACGTTTGAACAGTTTGCTGCTCTGGAGCATTCAGGTTCATGTTAAGGCAATGCCAAGGCGGAAAGACTTCAGCAATGATCTTAGAGAAGCAACTGTTGCTACCCATCAATCTGGAAAGGGTTAAAACGCTATTTTCCAACTGTATAAAGTTCATCATTCTATAGAGAGGCAGAATATTCACAAGTGGCAAACACTCAAGACAGTTGCAAATCTTCCCAGGAGTGGACATTCAAATTAACCTATAGGTCAGAATCTCTAATGCTCAGAGAAGCAAAAAACCCAACAGTTACATTTAAGATTCTACATGCCTTAGTTACCATTTAAAATATGAAAGTTCATGACAGTAAACTTTCTTTCGGCTTCTAGCGACTTATGAAAGTTTATGACAGTAAAATTAGAAAAAGACTAAACAAGTTTGGATTGTTTGAAAGGGTTGCTAGAGAA
Source organism: Silurus asotus (assembly GCA_024362625.1). NCBI lineage: Eukaryota > Metazoa > Chordata > Actinopteri > Siluriformes > Siluridae > Silurus > Silurus asotus. The sequence continues at coordinate 1,377,007 of MU570217.1, forward strand.
AGCCTCTTCTATCAAATAAGAACATGGCAGCATGGCATAGCTTTGAAAAGTTGCATCTGAACAAAATCACAGAAAATCTGGAACAATGTCCTTTCGACAGATGAGACCAAACTGAAGCTCTGAACACAGTGCAACACTCAACAAAGACCAAACACAACATATCAGCAGAAAAACTTCATACCTGGCAAAGGGGCGATTATTTGGGCTGGACATGGGGAACTTGCAGTCACTAAATAGACCGTGAACTCCTCTGAATACCAAAGTATTATACAGTTAAATGTGAGGCCATCTGTCTGATAGCTAAAGCTAGGCTGAAACTGGGTCATGCAAACGACAATGATCCCAAGCAGACCAACAAATTTACATCAGAATGGCTAAAAAAACCAAAACAATCAAGGCCAATAGCCAGGTCAAAGTCCAGACCTCAACCTGATTTAAATGCTATGGTAGGACCTTAAGAGAGCTGTGCATAAACAATAACCTGCAAACTAAAATTAACTGCAGCAGTTGTAAGGAGGAGCGAGTCAAAATTCCTCCACAATGATGTAAGAAGGCCATACAGAACACACTTGCTTCACTGTATTGCTGCTAAAGGTGATTCTACACGCTAATGAATTATAAGAGGTACGTTTCTCACATGGCTTTTCCATTTAGAGTAAAAAATAAATAATGACATGGTGTAACATATCATGAGTTGTTTTTTATCTAAGGTTACATTTACCTCAGCAGACCTGCTAAGGACCAGAAGATTTTACCTATGTAATGATATGTAAAACCACAGAGTAAGATCTCTGGCTTCTTTCATTTTGCACTGGAGCTGTGAGACTAATGCCACCAACAGATAACGGCAGAATTTCCCACCTTTATCTATTCTACTGTAAAATGCATAAATAATGAACATGTGTATCTTTATCATACACAATTTTTAATAAGTTCATAGTGAAAATTATTTATAAAGAGAATAACTTTTAGCTTTGTGTTTAGCGTTGTGAATTCTTCCTTCAAATTGTCAAAGACAGAGTCTAGGCATCATAATGATCAATGACCAAGAAAGAAAGATATTCAGAAAGTGGTGTAACTGGTGGCGTATATAACACTGCTGCAAAGCTTTTTAAGACTTGTGCAAAAACTAAAGAAAGAAATAGCAGACCACCATCTCAGCATAGAATAAACATTTGATATAAAAATCTTCTCTCACATACATTTATATTATTTTAGTTAATTTATGGATGCTCAGCATTTTTAGTACTTAAATCATATTTGAAAGCAGGTATATTTACTGCTTTCTTACTCAAGAGTTATATTTATATTAAGTTTGTAATCTTGCGTACCAGTGTAGGTTTATTCATTGCTAGACTGAAAGCACTTTTGTACGTCGCTCCGGACAAGGGCGTCTGCTAAACGCCACAAACGTAAATGTAAATATATATCTACTATCAGCTCCAGACATTTGTACAACCCTAAAGAAAATGGGCAGATGTTACTCTTGATCCCCCCAGCATCCTGGAAATCCGGGAATCCTGAGTGTAACTGTAGGAAGTGTGTTCTTTATCGTTTACAAGGTTCATGAGTTTAACAAGTGTTTGCCAGTCGGCAAACGGAAAAAAAAAACGGAATTAGCCTTGGGAAACAAGGCTTTGCTTCTTGCTGTATCAATTACACAAACAGTAGCCAATTTTTGAGTTCATATACTGTAAGAGTATGTGGAAAGTTAGCACTTTTCTCTTGTGTGTTGTGTGTTTAGTTGCCCTGTGACCCAGTATGAACAGCAGTTCAAAAACAATGATGAGAACGACTTTGTGAGCTGTTTGTATAAGGTATTAAGCCTTCAAGGGTCCTTATTCATTTCTGTCCATTTTAATGAGGGTTGTCAGAGGACTATATGTATACTATCCACCAACAAGTAAACAAGACTGAATAAATTACTGTATGCTGGAAATTAGCACAAGTCTACTGGTTATCTATGGAAAAGAAAAAACAAGATGAGAAGAGATGGAACTTATAACGAAACGCTGATCTGTAAGCGATCATTCTGACAGCTTTAGTGTTTATTCGGTTTTTAGGGGCAAATCAGCACTGAAGCTCTAAACAAGATCACTTAATCGTTAAATTGGCTCATAAAACGAGATTTTAAATTAAGCAACCAAAAAATAAGATATGAAACCAAAATGCAGAAAAGTGTGATTATTAAAGCCAACACCCTGTTAATAATTTCAATAAGCTCTGCATCAATGGAAACCAAGATCTGAGAAAAGAAATAGTTCAGCATGACTAAGAACGATTGATTCAGAGACAGACAGATTGAGGCAGCCAGCATGAGATAGATGTAGAGATAGAGAGATGCATAGACAAGAACAGAGGTAGAAAGAAAGAGATAAAGATGCAGGGCTATTTGTTGTTAAAAAAAGAGTATATGTAGACAAGTAGGGGCCCTCAGCCACCAGAGGGCCCCATAACATTGCAGGTTGTTGTTTAGGGTCCCCAAAGGTTTAGAAACAGCCATTCAGAGGTGGCCAGAAGAGAGCCAGATCGATCTGGATAAAGACAGGGAGGCAGTGAGAGAGAAGTGGTGGGGAGACTGAGACAGAGAGGCATGGAGAAAGAGACAGAGAGAAGCACTCTATTTCTGCAGGTTTTCATTGCCAGTGGCTACAGAACAAACCCAAATGACACTGCTGCATACCACAGTGCTGAACTAACGTTCTTCACTGTGCTGTTAATTAACATAATTCAAGACAGTGTGTTTTTAGAATATGATTCTCAGCTAATGTTTGAATGCTAATTACAGCCATCTCAAAATATTGTCTCCAAAAACATCATCATTGTATCATAAAACAGTAAAACAATCTGGTCTTCTTATCAGAAACTGGTCATGATTGTGGTTTCATTTAGTTGCAATTAACAGATTATGCACATAGGATTTTTGTATGGATCCTTTTTCGCCTAAATCTCTTTGTTTTGATGTCCTGAGCCACCAGCTCATGATAAAGTGCAGTGAGTCAAACTTGCAGTCACATTAACATCAGTTTTATGCTCTTTAAGAAAATGTTCAAATGAATAGGAAGTCATATTAATTCAAAGCATAAAAAAAGAAAACCCAGCGTCCGTCTGATATCATTCCAAAACCTGATAAGTAAGAGCCACAGTTTTGATCCCACCATTGTGCTGAGGGTTTGTCCCCCTCAGTGAGAGAAACGGCAACATGGAGTCCCAGTAGTCGTGTTGGTGTCTCTCTGAGCCCGGGCATTGAGGCTGGGTAGTCCTTGCCTGTGTGTGCATATGTATGTGGGGTGTGGGTGAGGGTGTGGGTATGTGTGGATGTGCATGCGTGAGCACAAATCTCACAAGATGAAAGGTGTGTGATGTGATGACTTACAATGCAATGACACACATAATGGTTTAAGTTCATAAAAATCAGTGTTGTTCATAATCTTTCATTCTGCATTTAAAGTCTAGAGCTTGAGTCTGCAATCTCCTTTAAAAAAAAAAAACATGAATTGAGGGTTACCTCTAAAGCCACTCCACAACTCATGATAACATAGCAATTAATATTTATCAATTATCTGTCAGAGCTACAATAATTGATATTTATTTCTATCTT